>CATIWQ010158560.1:0-14502 GCA_949673415.1 Euphorbia schlechtendalii
AGATTTACCTAGTATCTGCATTTGCATAAAAAACAACTACATACCACGTGAAATCTTTTATATGAAGTATAAAAATGACTTAATTCATAGTGTTTAATGTGTAAAATTAATATGATATTAAGTGTAATTATACACTTATCATCACCGTACATGGCTGATTTGGGGACTTCCAAACCATGCACCAACGGATCAATACTAGTTGAAGTGGAACTTTCGTTGCATCGATGGGTGCGTACTTGACGGTTTTCTGGTATTACCTTTTTAACTAACAACCGCCAAATAAGCATGATCGACCACCATCAACTACCAACGAACAGACACCTATCGGGAGTCAACCAATCATGAGAAGGTGCTTATCCATTGTTGATTATATCAAAGCTTCTCAACCAATCACAATGAAGAGATACAATCTTTCACCAATGGATACAACCCTTTGTTTAGATAGACGCAACCCTTCAAACTCTATAAATAGGGCTCCAATCCTCTTCAATTTTGGGCATTTTAAGAAGTGCACCACCAGAGAGGAAAATATTAGAGTGCATGAGAGAGATATAGTGTGTGTGTAGATAAAGAGTTCAGTACATTCATAAGCGTTACCGAGAAAATGTTTAAGTGATTTGAATCCTTGTTTCGATCACTAGATTCTCTATATTCTCGAGCGATTGTTGTATATGTGTACTTGCAAATCACTTATCAATAAAAGTTTTCATTCTTCAATATTCGTTTGTTCGATATTCGCAAAGAATAGCATCCTAGCGGAGGTTCTGTACGGGCCGAGACCGAATTCAAAGCAGACGCAGGAGTTACTGGAATTGATGACTCCCATTAAAGAGTGGATACGGTTTGATCAACCTTAGCTTTCACTTGCATACCTTACAACTTTGCTTTGCTTTCTACTTATACTTTCTATTTCGAAGTTTATGATATGTCTATGTGTCATAATGCGTATTTCGTGCTAAGTCTTTTATATTAATCAAGTTATATGCATTGGCATTAATTTTAAGAGTAGTTTCGGGGTTAACAATATCATGTATAATCACTGGATCTGTGATATAACGCTGTTTAGTGAGCCAACATTTTTGGAATGGTAACTTGCTAAATGTGGCTATGTGAGAGCGACCCTTACTAAGCATAGTATTGATGTTGTCCAGGTTTATGTAACAGCCTTATCTCGTTTGCGGTAGGTTTAGAAAAGTTAATTCATGTGTTGCTATGCGGCAAATTATTGAACATCTGAGTATGTTGAACCGGTTTGTTAGATTAGTCTAGTGTGTCATAACATCTTTGTTGATCTTGCATATTTTCTCTGCTATACTTGTTTGTAGTGAAAAATCTATTTTTCAGAGTCTCTAATCTATCACATCTATATTTACTTAACTTTTCAGTCTAATCTTCCTATCCATAAAAATCTCTACTCTATTTTATTTTCTTTTATTCTTCCCTTGTTTATCATTATACCTGGTTCCTTCCCCGTGGGTTCGATATCTTTTAAAACTACATCGTAACTGTATACTTGCAGTTATCATCATTTTTCTATGTGATAAGAGGTATTGACAACACCTACATTTATTTGTGAACAAGTTTTTGGCGCAGCCATTAGCCAATAGTTCACGAGATTTTGGAACCATTATTTATTAAACTTCTTAGTAGAAAAGTGGTGAACATAAAGCAAGCTTCTTCCAAATGAATTCAGGGCCCTGTAAAAAGTGAAAAACTAGCATGGGAAAAATATTACAGCTTCATCATCGAACTCGCAAGTCGGGCGTAAAAATCCCATTCTCACAGGCATGCTTAAGAGTTGTGGGTTTCCGAGGAATTTCTTTTGCTCTTCAAATGCTTGCTGGCAGGGTTGTTCCCATTTGAAGTTTTTGTCTTTCTTCATGGCTTTATAGAAAGGCATGCATCTTTTGGCTGAGAAGGATATGAATCTCCCCAAAGTGTTGATTCTACCATTCAACAGCTGGACTTCATTTAGAGTTCGAGGCGATTCCATTTTTAGAATGGCCTCGACTTTTTCTATGTTTTCCTTGATCCCTTATTGCGAGATCATAAACCTTAAAAATTTTCCTCCCTTTATACCAAAGGTGCATTTTTTGTGATTGAGTTTCTGGCGATATTCTTGCAACACCTTAAAAACTTTCTTGTTATCTTCAAAGTGGGACGCCTCATCCTTGCTTTTGATTTTCATGTCATCCATTTAAACTTCTATTGATTTGCCTATCTCGCTTATGAACATTTCATTGACTAACCTCTGATAGGTTTCTCCCACATTCTTCAAACGAAAAGGCATGACCGTGTAGCAATAGGTACCCTTGTGGGTTATGAAGGATATATTTTCCTCATCGGCGGGGTGCATGAGTAACTGACTATACCCGCACTTGGCATTTAACAAATAATAGACTACATAGTCTGCTAATTGATCAATTCTCGGGAGTGGGTAACTGTCTTTAGGAGTAACTTCATTTAAGTAGGTGAAGTCTACACACATTCTGTAGACTCCACTTGGTTTCTTTACCAGCACATCGTTGGATAGCCAACTCGAGTACTATACCTCTCTAATGTGCCCCATCCTTAGAAGTTTGCCTACTTCTTCTTCAATTGCCTGTTGTCTTTCAGGCTCATGCTTCCTCTTTTTTTGGATGACCGGCTTGATGTTTGGGTTTAGGCTTAGTTTGTGTTACATCACTTTAGTTTTGATGCATACCAGGTCTTCGGATGATCATGAAAAGACATGTTGCTAATCGGTGAGGGCACATATTATTTCTGCCTTTGCATTGTTGTAAAGGTTTTTTCCAATCCAGAGTGAGCGCTTTGACCCAACCTTGAGTTTTTCTAATTCCTCGACCGACTCGATCTTTTCAATGTGATCCGTCTCGAACTCCCCTTCCACTAGGAGTGACTCTCTATGTAACGAAACTAAGTATGCTTCTTGTGCCACTTGCGGGTTGCCTATTATCACCGCAGTTCCTTTATTGGTTGATATAAAAAATACCAAGTCCATCGAAGGGATGAGCATCCATGTTTCGATTTGAAATTATTTTTCCAAGATGATGTTGAATCTCACTGAAATGTCGACAATCATGAATTATACTTTTTCACGAAATTTGTGTTTGATGCTACCCATTTCCATCTCTAGTGTGACCTCACCAAGAAATTGTATCGATTTTCCATTTAATCCAATGAGTAGTGAGCAGCCCGCCTGAATTCGAGAGTGATGTACTCTCAACCTTTTTACAACACTCTTGGTTATAATGTTCATTGAGCTACCTGTATCTAAAAGGATCCTTCTTATTGTGAAGTTTTCCATCACCGCTTCGACAATGATGGGGTCTGCATACTATTTTTCAACTAATGAGTTTTTTCTGAATGATATCAGGATTTCACCTCATCATCAACATTTTATTTCTCAATGGATGTGCTTGTGGCTCTCTTCTTGGGCGACTTGAACTCTAGTCGTCCTGCGATCACCATGATAACCCCTTTTATGCTACTTGACTTTTGTTCGAGTCATCATCTCTTTCATCTTCAATCCCATCTTTTCTTTCGTGCTTCCTAGTGATTCCTTTTACGAACTGGCAAAACTTGCCAACTTTGATAAGTTCATGTACTATGTCAGCCAATGATCTGCAATCATCCGTGTGATGGCTCTTAGCCCTATGGTATTCGTAGTATTTGTTTAAATCCCATCCTAGGGATGCTCCTTCGAAATTTTAGGGAAACAAATGTTTTTCTTTTCTGGAGTCTTTTTAATAGCCACTAGTATGTAGCTCAAAGATGCATTTAATTTGGGGCGATCTTCATCTTGGTCATGGTATCTGCCTCTACTCAATTCTCCTCGACATTTCCTCCTTCTATCTTTGAATCTAGGCCTATCATCTCTCTTTGCTTCCTTTCTCCACCCTTCTCTCCTTCGATTGAAATTTATTTCATCTATTGGAATTAAATCTTTGGCCATACCCGGCATTTGTTGTAGGCTTTTAGGATGTCTCGTCAGGATTGCATTCCTGAGATCTCTACTTCATATTCCTTTCAATATTACCTCTTTGGCGGTGCTGAAATCCAAGTCTTGTACCTCCAGGAAAGCCTCATTAAAGTGATAGTAATATTCACGAAGGCTTTCTTCTAGGCCTTGCATAGCTTCATGAAGACTCCTTATTATCAATCCGGCTAGGGCGGAGCCTAAAAAATGTTTGCAAATTACATCGCTGAGTTTGTCCCAACTTCCTATAAAATTAAGAGGGAGTGAGGTGAACCATCATACTGCTGGTTCGCCTAGTGTGGTTAAGAAATATCTACATATGTATGCTTCAGTGGCACATGCCATTTCAATTCGATATTTCATATCGGTCGCGTGGTAGTGTGGGTTATCCTTTCCCGTATACTTGTTAAAAGATGGTATATAAATGAGTCTAGGGAGAGTTTGATCAAGAATGTTTTTCTTGAAATGTGAGAAAATGGCTCTAGATGTTACCTCTTGATAAGGTATTGCCAGCTTCGCGAAAACCTTTTTGAACTCTTAATCATCTCTCTCTTCACTTCTCAACTCAATAACCCTCTTGAGTTTTCCGATTTTTGTGATCGATCCAGGCTGTGTGCTTGTTCCTAGTCCTTGGATGGCGGCCAATGTTTGGCTGATATCTCCATGCAGTATCTGATCGTCCTTCATTGCGATTACCAATCATTGAAGTAGTGATAACTATATTGATTGGCCGATCGAGCCTTATCAGATGAAATGTTGGATTTTTGTTGATCGGATAAAGGGTGCTAACCCGAAGTTAATTCATTCTCTTTTCTTAGGTGTAGGTTTCCCTTATGGCCTAGCAGGAATTCTTCTTGCTACTTTGTTAAGATGGTGAGTGCCGCTGTCCCACCTACCCGCTTACCCGAGAAGAAAAAGCAATCTATGCCTTATGAACGTAAACCACTTCTTTAAGGTCTTTAGTAGTTAGAGCGCGCGTTAGCCTAAAGCCTATCAGAGTTTGACTGAATAGAGAACTTAAAGGGAGTTGAATGTGAATCAGCCAAAGAATACATCAGAAGTAGGTGGATTGCCTTAGGGTCTTGGTTGATGGCTTTCCTTTTTCTATAGGATTTTGTAACAAAGGGTTCCTTAGGTGCTAGCCACCCTCTCGGGCTAGACTTATATAGCCTGGCCAAACATATTGTGATTTGCCTAACTAGGTGATACCTTTTGGAATATATCTCACCCAGACTGACTAGAATGCCACTTATTTCCTTTAAGGCCTTACCTTACAACACACAGTGTTGATCTATCCTCTATTCTTTCTTTCGAAGGAAAGAAGGAACGATTGCAACAATCACACCAAGGTCTTCCATCAGATAGGAAGCCAAGTCAAAAGGAATCATCTAACAATACTCTACTTTACAACATCACGAGTCTCTGCTACATCAGCTAAAGCACTGAATCAGAATTCTCCATGTAGCGTGTCACATGCCCTCTTTCAACAACATTTCTTAAGGGAAAGAGTCATTGACTTGATATTATTTCAAAGGATTAATATCGTGCCTCAATAAACAAAATCATTGTCTCTAAATGTCTTTAAATTTGTTTAATTGAAGAGAATTTGAAGTTGTAAAGAGAAGAGATTTTGGATCTGAAGTCAAGAAGATAAGTTACAATGGCTACTTCTAGAAATCCACAAGTATAAATAGAGACTGAAGCAGATGTTTTACAACGTGGTGAATCACTTGAATTTCTAAAGAGTTGAAAAATATTTCAATGTAATCACAACCTTCAAAATTACATTCAAGTAATCTCAAAAGCTAATAAAGAATTCCAATCAGTTTGTAATAAAGAGAATTTCAATAAACTTATATTAAGCTAAGTCAATTGTTGTAAAGGATCCAACATTCTACAAGTTGTGTTTCCTATGTGTGTGAACATTTTATTCAAATTTGTGTGAGAATGGTTTAAGAAAGGTATTCAAACTATGTTGAGAGGTAGTTAGGCTTAGAAGATACTCGCTTGTAATTCTACTCACTATCAAAGGCTTCTTCACCTATTTAAAGGAAAGAACACTAGTGGATATAAGCTCGAAAAAGGAATCTAGGGACTAGAGGTAGGCTAGGGATCAAACCAGGATAAATTTTCACACATCTCTTTTGTTTATCTTCCTTGAAAAACTATCCTAAGTTGACTAAGAATTTACTCAGCACAGTTTGTGTCCAAACAAAGGTCAGCTGAAGTTTAGTGGTTTTCCAATTTTACTCAGTTTGCACACAACACATTTTATTCAGCATTCCTTTAACAAAAATTGGCCAAGATTTTTAAATCTCTAAAGAACAAGGTAAATCATCATTCACCCCCTATTTGACCGATTCTATAAGCCGTAAGGACCAACAATTTTGAATTCCAATCAAGCTATTTGTGACAACAAAGTTTATCAATAAACATAAAAAAGTTGTCACGTATGAATATATGTGACAACATATTGTTATAAAAGTGTCAAAGGTTGTAACTCCACTAAAAATAGTTGTTCGGAAATACTATAATCCCTTGTGACAAAAATTTCTTGTAACAAATTTGTTTGTGACAACTTTTGTTGTCGTTGAAAAGAAAAAACTCGTCACAAATGGCCCAATCATCAATAATACATGAAAAGAAAAAAAACTTCACGACACTTTCAAATTTCATCACGAACACACATATTTGTGACAGTAATATTTTCAGATTTCACCTAAATCTATTTGTATCAAAATAGTATTGTCTCAAGTATTACAATATATTGTGACAATAATTTTCTTGGTACGCCATTTCCATTTCTTATACAAATAATAAGATTATTGTCCCATATTATACAAATATTGAACCAAAATTACGTGACAACTTCATTAAGTCGTCATGAAAATATATCTATCACAACAAAAGTTATTATAAAAAATTCAAGAAGTTGCCACTTAAGTCTATATGTAAAAAGAGTAGCTAACACAAAGATGTCGTCGCTGGTAACTCTGTTACAAAAATAATTCACAATTTGTTGTCACAAAAATAATTTTTGTAACAATAATTCTTTATTACAAAATAGTACTTTTCATCACATATTTATAGTTACAACTTGATTTGAAACTTTAAGGATTTGTGACATCTTTGGATTGAAGGGAACTCAAGTTTGCATCATTAGTTTTTGAAATTTTAAAAAACAAATAATTAAAAGAAGATGTAACAAACTTTTTATGTTGTCACTGAAATAGTTTATTGTGGTAGTAAAATTTTTTTTGTCATATTTTTAAAGTTATTGGTTATAACTTAAATTATCACGGAAACATATTTACGGTTATAAAATATTGTCACAAAAAATCTATTATATCTGACAATTTTACAACAAAATTTTACAAAACGCATTTATGTGACGGTAAATTTTTTATTGTAACAATAATAGGCTTTTATGACAATAATTTTGATGATAGATAAATTATTGTGACAAATGACATGATTTCTTATAGTGACTTTGACTATGTGATTTATTAAGGTAGTCAACTAACACTACACTATAAATGACCTACAATAAATTATATGTGAAGAGTTGCCTTCTAAGAGTTGCATAAGTGGTGGAAAAACCGACTTGCATGAAAATTGTTATTTTATATAAAGTATAATATTTTCTTTCATCATTTGGAATTCCTTTGATTTTTAAAAGGAGAGACGAGAAAAAGAATGTGCTCTACTAGGGTTTCCTTACCCTAGCTACCATTTAGGTTTTTCCGACCTCTTTACTATCTTGCATGCCAGTTTTCCTTGTTCTTCTTCCTGAGCATCTTGATTCTTGGCTACAACTTGTTCTCGGCTTCTGGTTTATCATGGCAGACTGCTCTAATGTAGATTTTCTTGCATTTCTTTTCAATCAATGCGCAAATCAAGTAACGAAGGTAGCCCCACCCCTGATTAATGAGAAACCCCGATCCTATGCTCAAATAGCATCCAACAGGTCTGCAATCCCTTCTCAGCCAGTACAAGCCATTGTATCGGAAAAGGGAGGTTTTAAAATATTCCGGATTGCTCAGGAAGTGTATGAGAGTAGGGTTCAACAATGCGCATACTCTCTCATTGGTAGGTTAATCTCGCCAAAAGGAAGTGTTCAAAGAAAGGAGGAAGATTTGAAAGCTCAACTTTCAAAGATTTGGGGTATTAACCACAGCTGGAAATTAATTTCGATCGATCGCGGTTATTATCATATGATGCTAGGTTCTTTGGAGAGCAAGAATTTGGTTTGGAGTAAGGGTTGCGTAAACTTGAAACTTGGGATTTTTCATTTACAGCCTTGGACAGCAGACTTCGACCCATATGGGGCCAATTTCACGAATGCACAAGTTTGGGTTAGATTTCAAGGATTACCGTGGGAATATTGGGATCCAAGAACCTTGGCTGAGATCACTAGTTATTCTGGTGTGTTACTTCGGGTGGATAGAGCAACGATGGAGGGGACTTTTGGTCATTATGCTAGGGTTTTGGTTGATCTTGACTTATCTTACACCTTACCGAACAAGGTTGGTGTTGAACGAGAGGGGAGTGAGATTTGGATAGACACTATCTTTGAGAACTTGCCAGCTTTTTGTAAATTGTGCAATTCGGTTGGGTACAATTCTTATGATTATAGACGCAATGTCAAGCCTGCTTCTTTGCATCAGGCTCATGGTGAGAAAAAGGATGCTCCAAAACCTATGGAGAAGGTCGACCAAAATAACCCTAAACCAGCCACGATTCTTGATTTGTTTACTAGAAGTAAACAGCGTCAAGAAAGGCTTCAAAACAAATTCCAATATGAAATTCTAGCAGCCACGGTTTTTAACAACCTTAAAGAGAACCTTGACAAAGTCTCGAGCATGGGTCCGTTAGTAGAATCGGGTCATGATAATGAGAATTCTGAAGATAGCGAATAAGATAAACGTTCGAGTGATAAGGAAAATGGAGGCAGTGACAGTGATGATTCTTTATCGGTTAATGAACTTGATACCAATGTGGGGAATGCTGTAGAGGAGGTAGCCAATCCTAACGGAATAAATCTAACAGTTCATTTAAAGGAGGGAATGAATGCAGGAGCATCTTCTATCATGAAAGAATCTTGAGCAGATCTAGTCGAAAGGGAGGAAGCGGGGGAATGGAAAATCGCAACGTGAAAGAGGAACAAGAAGTCTTTTCCTGTAACGCCGATATCTCAACAGCCTCTTGGAAGGTGCACTCAATGATAACTCTTTTTTGGAATTGTAAGGGTATTAATAACGTTGATGCCCAACTTTTTCTTAAGTCTTTAGTAATGAACTATAAGCCTATGTTTGTTTGCTTGGCTGAACCAATGGTTCCGTTTAGTAGAATAGTTTCATCCTTTTGGAAAGGTTTGGGGCTGAGTTTGATTGGCATGAATGATAAGCCCACTTCGACGCTGTTGGTGTTTAAGGCTCTTAGCTGTTAGTGGAGGGGTGATGTAATTTCAGCATCAGATCAACTCATTGAGGTTCGCTTGGCAAGAAATGCGTTGATTCTAAATCTTGGTTTAGTCTACGGTAGTACAAATCAAAATCATCGTTTGGATTTATACAATAACATCCGTTTGGGGGCTGACTCAGGAAGAATTTTGTAGGGGGATTTTAATGCTGTTTTGGGCAGCCATGAAAAGTTAGGAAATGCTTTGAATGCGATTTCATGTCAAAATTTTAGAGATTGCGTTAATATGGCTAGATTGATTGATGTTACATCAGTTGGTCCTTTTTACAATTGGACTAAAAATAGATTGGGTGTTGATAGAGTGGAGTCACGGTTGGATAGGGCTTTGGTGAGTACTGATTTATCGGATTTATGCAATTCTTACAATTGTATGGTTTTGGCCAGACATTGTTCGGACCATCACCCTTTACTTTTCGAAGCAAAATTTGGTGGGGAAAGGATTTCGAGATTCCATTTTCAATCCATGTGGACTACACATGATTCTCTTCAAGATTTGATAGAGAATTTTTGGCAAGGAGATTTCCCCTCGCTTCCTCCTTCACAGTTGCTCATCCTTAAGCTTAAGAGGCTTCGTCCGTTGCTTAGGAATTAGAATCGGGAAGTCTTTAGAAATATAGATGCTAATGTACGAGATAGCGAGTCTTCATTATTAGATATCCAAAATCTTATTTCTTTAAATGGGCCGACTGATGCATTAATATCTGACGAATTGGCAGCCCACTCACGTCTTCAACTTCACCTTAAGCAACGGGAGATTTATTTCAAAGAAAAGTCAGGGGTAAAATGGCTTAAAGAGGGGGATAGGAACACGAACTTTTTTCATCGTATGGTTAAGGTTCGGAGTGCTTCGATGGGGATCAATGCTTTGATGATTAATGATGTTATGACCACAGATGTTGAGCAGATTTCAGCACATATGATTAACTATTACAGTAGCCTATTCCAGGCGGATCAGTCCACAAATGTAGATACTTGCCTGGTTCAATCGATAATTCCCCATAGAGTAACGGTGGATGATAACAAGGCCTTAACTGCCACACCTAGTATGGAGCTGATAAAGGAAATAGTTTTTAGCATGGAGACGACTAGCGCTCCTAGCCCGGATGGTTTTACCGGTATTTTTTCCAAAAATTTTAGGACATTTTGGGGAATGATATCTCCTGAGTGGTCTTGGATTTTTTCAACTCGGGGATGATGTTGCCAGGGCTAAATTCAAGTTTGATGATTTTGATTCCCAAAAAGGTTGATGCAGATAGATCGGAGGATTTTAGACCGATTGTGATGTCGAATTTTATTTTCCAAGTGATTACGAAGATTATTGCAAACCGTTTAAATGACATTGCGACAAAAATCATCTCTGAAAATCAGTTCGGCTTTCTTATGGGTAGACATATTCATGAATGCATCGCTATAGCTTCAGAGGGGATTAACATCCTTGATCATAGATGTTTCGGGGTAACGCGGTGTTGAAAATTAATATCCGCAAGGCTTTCGATACTCTCGATTAGAACTTCCTTTTTATGGTGCTTGAATCGTTTGGATTTTGTACCACTTTTGTTGGCTGGATTAGAAGTATTCTAAGTTCAGCAAGGCTATCAATTCTCACTCCTTTAGGTTAGAGAGGTTTCTTCAAATGCACAAGGGGTGTTCGACAAGGGGATCCTCTCTCCCCCCTTCTCTTTTGCTTGGCCGAGGACATTTTGAGCAGAATCATTTTATCTCTGGTGAATTCGGGGAACATCAGCTGCATGTGGTACACAATGGAGTCCCTTTTCCCCTCTCACATGCTGTATGCGGATGACATCCTTCTTTTTTGCAAGGTAACGATAGAAAATATGAAGGTTATCCGAGACACCTTCAACTTGTATGGAGTAAACTCGGGACAATGGGTTAATTGGAGCAAATCATCGATTTATTTTAGTGAGCATGTTCATGGAATAAGGGATGATTTGTTGGCTAGGCTCACGGGTATTCAAGTGGCAAACATTCCTTTCTCATATTTGGGTGTTCCTTTATTTCATGGGGCACCAAAAGCAGTTCATCTATGACCTTTGTACCATAAAGTATTATAGTGTTTTGCGGGTTGGATTGGCAGCTCTCTCTCTCTCTCTCTATGGCTGGCCGCATGGTTTTAACAACTACTTTTGCACTCGTTTATGGTGTATAAGTGGCCAGCCTCATTGATTAAAGGTTTGGAGCGTGCAACACGAAACTTTCTTTGGAGCGGGAATGTTTGTAAGCGGAAGTTAATCACGGTTCCTTGGATGATTTTTCAAAAACCAATCGTAATGGGGGGACTCGGAATGAAGAAATTGGTTGATATTAACACTTCTATGCTTGCCAAGTTGGCATGGGGCTTGATCACAAGCCGCAATGGCTTTCTACCGATTCTTCTTAAACTTTTTGTCAAGAATGACTTAGTGGTAGGCTGGATCAGTAATTCCAGCATTTGGAATTCCCTGCGTCATCCCTACAGCCTGGTTCGCAGCAACATGGTTTGGTTCATTGGTGAATCTTCGTGCTTGAATTTTTGGAATTCCACGTGGTTATCTCCAACGGTGGGTGAAGCTCTAAATCTTTCGCTGGCGGAAAGGGCTAAGAGAACTGATCTAGTTTCAAATTTCTTAAGCAATGGCTTCTGGTGTAATCTGCCACATGAGCTGCCGGACATGATCAGGCAAGTGACGGAGGTGAAGCCCTCGGGAGATTATTTCGATGTACCTTATTGGAAACTAGCAACCAATGGTATTTTCTCAGTCAATCTCTTTTATCAATGGCTGCAAACTCCATTCCAGTCATGCAATTTCTTGAGGAAAATTTGGCATCCAACCATTGCTCCGTCCCATGCCATTATCTTTTGGAAAGTGGCAACAGGTTATATTTCGACCCATGATATGCTGATGCGTAAAGGAATTAACATTTTTTCATCATGCAGCCTTTGTAAATGGAATGTTGAGGATATGAAACATCTCTTTGTATCTTGCACTTTCACAAGGGCTATGTGGATAGCACTTCAATATCTATTTGGCAGAAGGTTTGACATCTACAATGACATGGACATCCTCATGGAAATAGCCTTTAATCACCGCTTCAGCCCTCAAGTTCAAATTCTATGGAATTTAGGAATTGTGAATGTTGTTTGGCTCATATTGCTAGCGAGAAATGACAGCATCTTTGAAGAGAAACAAACCAATATTCACCATTCTTTACAGCAATTATGGGAAATTTTATGAAGAACTGATGGCTTATGTATGGGATAGATTTGTAACTCGGTGGTTGAAACGAGCATTTTACGAAGCCTTGGTCTTATGCCAAGATTTCATACGGCACCCAAGATTATTGGTGTAGGATGGTTGAGACCATAGGAGTGATGGTTAAAAGTCAATATAGATGCCTCAACGAAAGGTGCCTTAGGCCCATCAAGATGTGGAGGAATCTTTCGAGATGCTAACGGTAATTTTTTTTACGGTTTTTCTTTTTACAAGCCCTCATCTTTGGCATTTGTGGTGGAGTTGGAGGCTGCCATTTTTGCAAATAAAATGGCTCCGAGCAAGGGTTGGAATCGATTATGGATAAAGAGTGACTCAACGTTCGTGATTCAGTTACTTCAGTCGAGAAGTTCTAGAGTACCGTGGCACTTAAGAGCTAATTGGATGGATTGTTTGAAGATTCTTCAAGGCATGCAGATGCTCTGGTGTCTCATATATATAGAGAAGGAAACATGATTGCAGATGCTCTTACCAATCACGGAAGGCTTTTTCGGTCTTTTTTAGAATGGCTCAAAACTCTGAATTTTTACCGTGGATTGCTTTACCATGACTTAAGTGGCATTTCACTAGTGCAGAAAGGGCCTGTAAGGTCGCACTTTTTGGGAGGGTTCTACAAGAAACCGTTTGCATTGAGCATTAAAAAACATGGAGGTGGTTATTACGGACGGTTGTTACGTAACAACCGTCCGGATTACATTTGAAAGTATTACGGACGGTTATATTGAACCAACCGTCCGTAATACATGTAGTATTGCAGAAGGTTATTTTGAACCAACCGTCGCAATGAAATATAGGTATTGCGGACAGTTATTATATAATAACCGTCCACAATACTTATTTATAAAAAATATAAATAATGTATTACTGACGGTCATTATGTATGGACCGTCCGGAATACTTATTACGGACGGTCTTTTGTTAGAACCATCCGTAATATCCTTTTAATTTCTATACCATTATGACTGCTATTTCTTCGCATACATTAACCTCTGCCGTTCTGATTGTTATAGTCTCCGATAACTCCACCACCTCCGTCGCATCCCGTCGCTCCACCATCTCCGTCGCTTCTCCGTTCGTCCATTTTCTTTCATCTCTCTTTTTTTCTAGGTATGTGGCCGGTTTGTTCGAGCTTTTAACCTAATTAAAATCTTATGTTTTACTCTTATCACAGGTCTCTGCTCTCTAGATCACTACTCTCTCTAGCTCGATTTAGGACCAGCTTCAATTCGATCAAGTTCCTTCTAATCTGTCAACTGTAGAAGCTCTGCCAACCAGGTAATATGTTTTGGTTATTTATAGATGAACAAATTTGTGTTGTGATGTGATATCAAAAGCATTTATATATTCAATTCTTTTTGTTAAGATGTTGCTTGTGTCTTGCATAATAAAATATATCCTGTCTTAATCTATTCTTTTACGTTTTCATAATGATGTGTGAACTGAGTGTGCACAAAAATGTATTAGGTGAAAACAGTAATTTTTTTCCATCGATAAAATCTATTGATAGAAGCTTAATCTCTTTTATCTTGAGATTGATGATTGTGATGATGTTGAGATATATGTTGAAAGTTTTGGACTTGCATTAGGGGTTTACTGTAAATTTGCTAGTTTATATATTAATTACAATTTATAATATATAGTCTTTGCTTTAGCATCTAAGAATTTCTAAATTAGTATGTAATAGGGGACATATATATATGTGTGTGTGTGTGTGTGAAAAGACTATGGACCGAAGTTGGATGCATGTGAAACGGGCTTTCGTTAGGTACTTGC
>CATIWQ010158608.1:0-14673 GCA_949673415.1 Euphorbia schlechtendalii
AATAAAAGAGAGTCGGGAGTTTTGTAGGCAAGCGCGGAAACCAACCTAGTTGGGGACCTCGCCCCGAAATTTTCTCCCGCCTCAAACCTTTTGCTTTCGGAGAGTTTCACCGACTCTCCGGGAGTTTTTCAAAAAAAAAGATATCTTAAATAATTAAATTCAAAATCAGACTTTTACGATTGATTTTATCATCCATTCAATAATTTTAATAACGATATTTTTTTAAGAAAATTAAAATATGTTCAAACTAGATACATAATTTAAATATTGTTAACTATACAAATTATTGACTACTGATATGTATATTTTTCACTTTAGATCTCATTACTTATAAGACCGGCTCTGTTTACGAGTGCATAAACAAGCATTAAATTTAAAATTATTTATGTACTCGCTCAATTTCAAAATTGTCTATACAAACTTGTATCCGAAAATCATATTTTAAATGTTTCATATAAAATTATCTATGCATTAATTATAATTTTTATTTTTAATCTCGCATATTCTTTTTCTTTAAAAACTGTATATGAAAGAGCATCTTATTCTGACGCTATAAACATTTCCATGCATTTAAAATTTAGCCTTCCAGTTTTACCCCTATAAATCCGGCCATCTGCACGTTCATTTGCCCCCCTCTCTGTATATCTTCCCCCTCTCCTCCTCCGCTACTTAAGCTTCAGAAGACAATATTCGATTTCAGTTATCATGTCCACGCCTGATTACTTCCGCATTGATGACCTTCTTGATTTCTCTAACGCTGATATCTCCACCTCTTCCTCCGATCACCACCACGTTTCTGCTCCTGAAAAGTCTCAGCCTCATCAAAATTATCCCTCCAACGATCACTTCAACGCGCTTTCCACGGATTTCACCGATCACCTCTCTGTTCCTGTATGATTCTTTTGTTTAGTGAAATCTTATGTATGTTCTCTACTTTTAATTTTGCTGTCAATAATCAAGTGTTTTTATCACTCGGTCCCTGTAGAGTGATGACGTGGCTGAGCTGGAGTGGCTATCGCGATTCGTCGATGATTCCTTCACTGACTTCCCTGCCAACTCATTCGGCGCAACCGAGTACGGCCGGTCCGACGCGTCGTTTCCTGTCAAAGCTCGCGGCAAACGTACAAAAAACGCGGTGGTCAGTGCATCGACGTGGATAACATCTCCGGCGGATTCTGCATATACTGCGGCGGCGGGGGGAACGAAATCGAAGAAAGAGATGACGAGAGCGTCGTCACCGACGGCTGAAGGAGGAGTTAGGAGGTGCACTCACTGTGCTTCTGAGAAGACTCCGCAGTGGCGCACCGGTCCATTAGGTCCGAAAACGCTGTGTAATGCCTGTGGAGTGAGATTCAAATCAGGTAGATTGGTTCCGGAATACAGACCGGCGGCGAGTCCAACTTTCGTGTTGACTCAGCACTCGAACTCGCACCGGAAGGTAATGGAGCTGAGGAGGCAGAAGGAGATGTTGAGGCAGCATCAACACCAGCAACAAGAAGAACAAAACATCTTCCATTCTCATCGCCTTCATCAGCAAGATTTCGAAGTTTGCTGATGGACTTATTAGTAACGGAATCTCGTCCCCAATTTGGTATTCACTCGGCTGTGTTGTTTTGTTAATTAACACTGTAGCTTTCGCGTTAGTTTGTTTTGGTTGTTAAATGTATCAGCAAATACAACTTATCCTTATTAAATTTTCAACTTCTGTTCAAATTTAATTAAAGCTTCAACTACCAACTGCATGAGCATTTTCACCTTGAAATGACTATTCTAATTTTCTTTGAATTTTTCAGCCCGTTTTCAGAAATTTTATTTTCCAGTGTAAAAGTATTGCAATCTCTTGGTTTTGAATTGTTATATTAACAAGTGTAAATTTGGTTGGTAAGACTTTTAATTCAGATGGTTTAATGATATTCATCTCCTGAATTCACATTTAAATATTCTGCAATTTTATTTGATAATGTCCTTGTTAGTGATGGAGTTTTACTCAACCTAACCAACATGTATATTAATTGAGTTGCCGTGAAGTGGCAGACAAAGCTCTAATATAAAGCACACCATTCTACGACATAGGACGATTTCTGAAGCTTAAAGAGATAGGGCAATAGTGTTTGGCGTGTGAAAGAATTACTTTATTTTCGATCCAAAAAAAAGAAAAAAGAATTACTGCATTAAATTTAAAGATGTGGAGGAGTTGTTCAGTTAAAGAATAAAAGCTCACAGTTCACTAGTTCAGCCATAAATATGTATATATGAAAAAACGTGGGTAATGAAAATAAAAATTGAAAACGAATTTCAACATATATTTGGATCGATTTATAAATAACTATAGTTGTTACCTTCCATATATTTACTAAATAGTAAGGGAGATAATTCGATTGATAAGTTGAAAGTTAATCAATCATTTATAAATTAGTCTTCAAATAAACTTAAGTTACATACACCGGAATATCAAGTCGGATTTAAAGCCATAAAAAAGTGTTCTGTTTTTTTTTTTTTTTTGAAGAAAAATAAGTGCTCTGTTTGTATTGTACAATAAATCCCAACTACCCTACTTTTACAAATGGTAGAAATTATCTTAACTTTGCAACTCAAATTTCGTTTGCACTTCACTTAAAGATTTGGAACACAAACATGATAAAACAGTGGACATGTTACGGGGAAAAGGGCATCCTATAAGCATACAAGGCACTCTTTTTGAGAGACTAATTATAGAGCTCTGCTTTTCCCTTTTTATCTGTCATTCTAACATATCAATACAACATTCAACATCTTTTTCCTAATTTACACTTGTATTAATTAAGATAGAAATTTAGTATAAAATAAAATTATAAGATAATATTTTACGATTAAATAAAAGGGATAAAATAATAATTTTAATAGAGTAATAAATGTTTTATTTGTCTCGATGAAAATCCTAAAACGACAATCTTTCGACATCGCAAGGGTTACCATAACTTGAATTTTCAAACGTTGAGAGAATCACATCAACTTTTCATCAATTCTCAATTTGCGGACTTTAAAAAAATTTCTTTTATAAAAAAATGAAAGGATACATGAGATTAAAAGCCATATTTATTGGTAACCATTGTTTTGATAAGAAACAATATTCAACATGTATTCTGTGGCTGTAAACCCGTGCAATCAGGGACGGGAGCGAGTTACATCGTATGAGGTATTGAACCCCAATCCTCAAAATGTCTCGTAACTGCACTTAACATATCCAAAATGTTTTTTTTAATTTGTAAGATTTCACAGATCAAAACTTGTATTTCAACTTCAGAAGACAACCAGTATCCGAAACTCGAAAAATGTGATCAATATTTAGAACTCTTGTCAGACAGAGATCCCATAATTACTGATTTTTGTAACCTCCTTCGTCAAGGTGTTCCTTTCTTTCTTTGCTTCCGAAGCAAGGTTAGATACCTGCCAATCAAAAGTCCCACATTAGCTAACTCATCAGATACAACCATCATATTGCCAACTACAACGCAGCACTTTTGATCAACACAGTTGCAATAGACGTCATATTGACACTGGTGCTGTCAATAAATGCAAATCCAACAGCATCAAGCCGCTGATAGATGATATAAAATTGGCATAAACACCTTTTTAGTCCCTGTGGTGTGATCGGTTTAACCATTTGGTCATTCAGCTATACATGTTACTGCAGTATTCAAGGCGCACTCAAGGCGCAAGGTCGCGCCTTGGGCTTTTTGGCCGCCTAAAATTTAGCCTAAAACCCCTAAAGGAGCAAGGGCTCGCCCGAGAGCCTAGTCGCGCCTAGGCACGCCTTTGACTACTATGCATGTTACCCACTTGGAAATTGTGCTATCCAATTTCTAACCTTTTTGGTCCTTTTTAATACATATTATGTGATATTTTGCTAAAATAGATTTTACCATGCAGGGTTCAAAAAGTATAATAATTGCATACCCAAATGGGTGACAATGGTATTGCAGTGTAGCACAAAGATAAAAAAGGTAACTATTTATATAACACAAGGATCAAATGTGTAACATGTACATCGGAGGGACCAAATGGGCAAACGGACTATACCACAGGGCCCAAAAAGGTGTTTATGCCTAAAAAATAAATAAGCTACATCATATATGCTTCCTTTCCCAAGCATAGAAGACTTAACAAATGTGGGGAAGGTGATTGAATTCAAAGTCAATTAATGAATCTGCAGACCTATCACCTTTTCATGCCATTTGTTTAGCAGTTAAACTTATCTATCAATCCAGGATTAGTTTAAACATGAAACTACAAAAAGTTCCCCTCAGATCAGACTTTATGGAAACCAGGCCATTATTAGCTCCAGATCTGATCAGTTTTGGCAGACTCTATATTAGTGGCTTTTAACAGGAATTTCTAACGCTGCAATGTTTAAAGCTGGCAATCTACATGTCACACATAAAGTTCGTAATTTCACACTTATCCTAACAAGTTTTTCCCAGACTCATCAATTGTGAATAACTACTCCAAGCATACTCCTAGAGTACAATAAATGCAGTTTCAGACCAGATTAATTGTACCACACTGCAATTTTATTGATCAAAGTCTGCACCGGATTTTGTGTTTGTAGATTTTCTCAAAGGTCTTCCTGTGCTACCAGCTATTCTTGCAGAGGGCAATATGTTTGTGAAAGTAGATAAAATCATGCTAAAAGCCCAAATATTGGCCCGTAAAGCATTCTGTGCAAGTTTCTCTGAGAAACTTATGCGTCTCTAACAACTTGGGTAGCTAATGATGTTATCTTGATGGATAATCCAGAAGGACTTACTTGAGATCGGAACCTAGATGCTTCCCTGGTAGGCAATTCCCGAAGGATGTCCTTCAAGCCTGATGTAGCAGAGAAATATAATAAGAAAACAGAATATTGACTTTATCCTTACAAGTTCACTTCATTCAACATGAGCAAGACATGCTAGTTACATGCATACCTGCAGCTTGCCTCTCAATCTTGTAAGCTGACCGAATCACTCCTTGAATCTGCTTTCCTGCTTGTCTGGAACCACAAACAAATGGGATGACTAATGAACACAAAGCAGAAAACATAATGTCAATACTGCATAACCCAAATTTATAATTAAAAAAAACCTCAGTTTTGTCCTTCCACGAATCAACTGCTCTTCAGCCAATGACGCCCTCCTCTGAAGAACGCCAAAGATCATGGTTTACATAAAGAAATTACTAAGTCATAAATTATAATTTGATACTAGCGACAATACTAATAATGACTTAAAACTGAATACACGAGAAACTCTCCCCTTTTAAAAAATACCAGTGCTTCAAAAGGCAGCAACATGCATACTTCATAAAAATTGCTCAATATCAAACTGAAACTATTTGATTATTTAAACACGGGATGTAATTTTTAAATCCCATGTTTCTCTTCTTAATACTATGCATTAGACCTTTAAGGCTTTTATGTATGTAAACTATATTTATCAAGCAACTCTTGTACCCATCCATGAACATGCACAATCAGAGCAAAAAGCACAGAGCTGGCAGCTTAATTTTGTTTTCGTTTAGAACAACTACATGGAATAATTTTGGTACTTTGATCTTCTTGTGAACCAAGATAACTCAAGCGAAGTTAAAACTCAACTTTCATAGCAAAAGAGTGTATAATTTCAGACATAATTATTGCAACTCAAAATTATAAATTAAAATGATAAGCGTAGGTTATGTACCTCTAATTTTTCACTCTCTGCCTTCAAGAGGTTAATTGACTGCCGTACTTCCTTGACCTTGGCATCTGCTTGGGAAAGCAAGGCCTGGAGCCACAGAGCGCATCAAGGGTCAAAATTTCATGAACTTAACAAAGAATGCGCCAGTCACACAGTATTGCTCTCAATGAGCACCAGGCAGTCCACGAAACGTAAAATATTCAAGCAGAAATCTTTGAATTGCAATTTCAATTCCATCATTCTAAAGCTCAAAGCCATAAGCTACCATAAAATGGTGTTACGATCAAATATGATTCAATCTTGACAGAAATTTTGTTATGGTCCTGAACTTGGGATCGAGTTATGGGTTTTTCGTTAGTAAAAGTGGATGGTGTTTGGGTCGGTGAAGAAGCGGACTTCTTTTTACGACCTAATTTGAAAGAATGTAAGGCTCAATTAGAGGGAACTTAAATACCTCCGAGTTAAAGTACTCAAAACTATGTTGGACATTCAAGCTTACTTTTCATTGATGCTTACAAATATATATAAAGGTCGTATGGCAACCACTACTTACATTAATGGAATCATGGAGCACACAAATAACTGAAATTGAAATGAAAGTGGATGACTCATCCCTATGCTACGGAAAACTGAAAATAAAATGCATGAATAACAAAATGCAACTAATAATTAAATCAACTTAAATATGGCAGCCATTATTTCTACTACCACGTTTAAAACATGATATTAAACCATGGATCAAAGAATGTGGTTTGTAACAAATTTTCTCAACTCAGACTATAGCATTACTAATTTACTGGCTGAGAAGACCATCCTACATAAACATTATAAAACTTGTTTACTAGACGCCAATATAATCTTTTAATCAGTTCATTCATCCACCGAAAACAATATGGGCACTTGAGGAGCTTATTTTAGTTTCCTATGTATAAATATTAGCAATCTTCACTCGATTCGATATAAACCATTCTACACATGTTTCATTTGTCCAGTTAAAAAAATCGTATGAGAACACGAGCTCAGCGGGGCTACTTCAAAAATCAAGTAGGCTGTGAACAACTACTTACACTATATAAACTTACATATGTAGAGCAGAAAGTGATGGCAAGTAATAGTTAGATGAAACAACTTTTTTTCCAAGCAATTAATTAGGCAGTATATTTGCATACCTCTTCACTCATAAGGAGGCGCAAGGTATTGTAGTACAAAAAGCGCCTTGGTCCTGCAAATTACAGGTCAAATACTTACGTGAGAGGAATGATGAAAGCTGCCTATTGACTATCCTAGACTGCATTAATCTTTTACTATTCTCTACAAGTTAAAACAACATGGCATTTTTTAAAGAATGCCGAGAAGATGCCATTGAACAAGAAGGGGAAAAGGTAGAGTTCATATAATTCCAATGTTTATAAGGGGATGCGCGTTCATTGGTGCCATTCATCAGCAAGAAGCTGAACCAAAAGTCAATTGCTTTATAGTTACAAACAGTAATTTCGTACTTTTCAGTAGAACGCATCCTGAACCGATAATAACCCCGCCAGTAAACAATGGATATGAAGCTGCAACCTTAATGCCCTCTGCAATAAGCAATACCAACTAATAAGCATCGCTGAAAAACGAAGAAATGAAGCGAACGAAAAACTCAAATCAGAAAGCAAATGCGATGTACCTTTGATCTTTCCAAAAAGCATATCCTCGTAAACAGCAAATTCAGACTTGGCATCTTGCAGGGAATCCTAAGGGGAAAAAAGTTCGAAACTTAAAATGGTGCATACACACAAGGGATTCAAAAACCAAAAATCTTACAATTGTTTGATGGAGGTGAGCTGAAGAAGTAGAACGAATTTCAGATAATCGAGATCTTAGGGCTTTAGTGGCGCCGTCGAATTCGTCTACGATTGTCTTTTGGTAGACAATAGCTTGTTGAACCGCATGGTCAATCCATGGGGCAGCTTCTTCCAATGTTTTCGATTTCACCGTCGAAGAGATATCGCTGAGAGGCGATAAGCTATTCTTCTCTTCATCGGATGGTGATGACTCTGCGACTGTCTCCATTTGAAAGGCTGGTTCGATCAGTAGAGATGTCGTACTCCCTTCCCTTTGCCTTTTGCTCCGCGGGTATTTGATCCTTTTCCTCACCCGCCGGAATAATGTGACCCGACTTGTCCTTTTAATAAATAAAAGATATTCGGTTATGTAATTAGCCTAATAACCTAGGCTTATAAAAGTGCACCATGAAAAAAATGCATCAGCGTCGCTTTGATTTATTAAAGATGTTTTTTTTTTTCTCTCTCCAATTTGAATCTGGTTTGATTTATTAAAGATGTTTTTTTTCTGTATCCAATTTGAAGTTGGCACATAACATTGAAGGGTTAAATTGATGTATTTTTACCAAGTTAAGAGAGGAACTGATCTTTTTTACCAAGTTAAAGAAGTAACTAGTCCTTGTTCTTTTGAAAGTTGAGGGTGATATCCGGTTTTCTGAACCAACTTTTTGACCTATATAATTTCAAACCAAATGTAAATCTGCTAATTCGGGGTCAGGCTTGATAGAGTTTTTCCTAAAAACATTAACTAAAGCTCGGTCGAAGCTTACATTTTATAATGGGCAACTTACATGAATGGTTGAAAAGTTGGTTTTGAGAGCTCGTGAGATTGACCCCAAATGTTTGATTATAGAGGTATAATTATTATGTATAATTGTCTAATGTAGGTTTGTTTTAAGCTTTGTGTTACAATATAAATTTGTACAGTTCCATGAGATACATTTGATGATTGTCATTTGACTGGGCAGGCATATGAGAAAGGGTTGATGATTGCTGTAATTCCATTTACTTCTAAGGTATAATTTATTAAAGGCAGTTATTTTGGTCTTAAAGTTTAGATGATATGATTCTCGTGTTAGCTACCTGCTGTAGATTCTCGAACCATGCCAAAACAGTCAAGTATATGAACCACCAAACCCTTGGACGATGGGTATTCTTGGATCACTTGCAGAAATTTAGTCATTGCCAAACCTGAAAATGAACCTCAAGTTTGACATTGAGGTATGCTGTAATGGTGTTTTATATGCTTCAGCTTGTAACTACAGGAGAAAATGATTTTATGTCTAAACCATGCCACAGATTTTGTTCAAGAACCTAAGTGTGGATATGAAGGACATAACACCCACTTCTGTTTTGAAAGGTCGAAAAAGCGAGATCGAAGGCAACCCAAATAGAGATGTAATACTTCAATCTCAAATAGTTGCTGAAGTCTGTTATTTCCCCACCAAATGACTGTGTAACTGATGTTGTCAATCCCAAATCAATCATGTTTGTGTTCAACTGCTTATTTTTTTTCCCTTGCAGCTATCTTGAATCTTATCTGCGTTTTTTTTTCAGTATCCTCCAGCTCCTCTGTCATTGCCTGATGAGGACAAAGTGGGTATTTCAACCTGACGCCCCCGCTTTCTCAGTTAGTCAGGTGCTTGAAAACAAAATCATGAGGTATTTTGAATTATTAACTCGCAGCTTTCTGTATGTTTGTAGCTGCCTACGTCAATACTCAACATAGGAACTCATGCTATTATCAATGCAAAGCTTAACAATCTGGGCTTGAACTTGCATTTTCAGAGGTTTGAAACTTTTGATGCAATGATATTTGTTCTTTCGGATATGATAGTCACCATCTTATTCTTGTCTTGCAAGGTATTTTTTTAATATTGAACCAGTCCTTCAACTTACAGTTGTTATTGATACCGATTAACATCTTTGGATACCTAGGAGCCATTGCATAGCTCAATACTAAGTCAACTAAGGAGCTCACTCCAGGTCTTGAGTATTGCAAATGAACTTCTAGAACACTCTGTGCAACTTGTTACAAATGATAACCTTGACCTTGGATGTGAAATCATTGAGAAGGCTGATTATTCAGTCCATTTCAGGACTTTGTTCGGTTTCCATGGCAAAACCAGTCTAGCCAGATTTCACATAATCTTCCTACAGTCTCTTCAGATTCACCTGTTTTAGGGTTTAATGGAGGCGCTGGTCAAGGGAATGTAGGACTCGAAGCCGTATCTCATACTTTAGTTGTAGCATCTGACGTCATTGAACCTAACCGACCTGCACTTACCAAGTAATCTATTTTTGTTGCCTCATTGTTTGTTTTGTCAATAAATTTACTAGTTTGTTTATATTTCTTCAGTGTGACCTCTGTTAGGAGGCCAACAGACGGTGTTATCCAGCAAAATTCTGAAAGTAATTTTTTCAATGCTTCATTTTCTCCAAATGTCCCAGCCAGTGGATAACTCTGAAGGGGTGTAAAGTAACTTCCACCCGTTCTTTAGAGCACTAAATATTTACCTATTGTTGTTGGCATGTTTTTCTTATAATGGAAGGATTTTTCATCACAAGCAACGTCTTCATCAGCTGCTACTGATAGACTTAGCATCATTTCAGAGGCTTCATTGAGCACTAGGGATGCATAGGACAAATATATCAGATCATTGCTCAAAAGGTTGTTTTTGAAATCCTTGTTCCTGCGTGCGTTCTTTTTTAGATGCGCTGTTATATTCTCGGGTCTAATCTTGCATATGATTTTCCGTAATGCGTTGTACGATGCATGTCAGGTTGGGTGGATGGGAAGGTGTGCTTCATCTTTTTGATTTTAATATGAAATCTTCCTACCTTCATATTGGTTACATAACCAATCTGTAAGCACTTTCTAAATTATTTTACCATTGGAACAGGTGTTCAAGGGTTTATATGAAAACACATAAAATTACTCTCATGTCAATGCTTGGCTTGCCATTTTGGTTAAAGAACTCACTAGCTGGGTGGGTTCCATTCATTCTTATTTTTTGACCTGTTAGTATGATTATGCATCATTCTTTTTAATCAGCGTAGATACTATATTTAAATATATTGCATTGGGCATACGCTTGGATATCAATTGTTCAAGATTTTGCTCAATTTTGCATTTTGAACTGTTGTTGTTGTGATTGTACATTAATCTTGCTGTCTCCAGCTACATATTGAACTTGTGCAATTTATATGATTCAATGTAATTTGCAGAATTTTCCATTTCACTTATTCAAGGTTTAGTCATGGAAGATTCCAAAATTGTTTCTGAACTCCATAATCTTGTTGATGCATTGGCTGAGGTTTTATCAATTTGCTTTGTTGAGTAGTATGTTTTGCTGTAATTTTTCTTTTTCCTAACAATTCATTCTGCTGTTCTTCAGTTGGCAGCGGAGTCTCTCCAACGGCTGATTGAGATTGTGAAGAATACTACATTCAATTTGTGTGCATTATCTGCAGGAAAATATGATAAGGTTAGACAGTCTAGGGATAAAAAGATTTGCTCAGATCCGCTCTTGATTTGATTTCCTTTCTGATTCTGATAAATAGGCTATATATCAGCCAATAAACCCAGAAGACTATGTTAATGCTGAGCCCGTGGAACCAGATCCTGCAGGTTTTCGTGATCTTTTTAGTTGAACACAGCTTTTTGAATACTGTGATGCTTATTAGTGTTATACACGACGTTGATTTGAAATATATAAGACGTGGAATCTGCATCTCTCTTAATTTTCCTATCTCCCTCTCTATTTCTCTTTCAGTTACATGTAGTTACTTGCATAGCATAATCAGATCTGGAAATTACACATACCGCTCTAGTTATTTCTAGGATGGGCTGATCAGAATTGGCGTCATCTCATTTAGCTCGCATCTCTTTCAATGTTGCACTTGCCTGCATGCCCCCACATTTAAAGACATTGGTTTGTGCATTAAACGATTCAAATTAACACTAGTTTATAGTTTATAGTTTATATTTCAACCCCGTTGCCTTTTTCTTTTTGTGCCCATGACTGAATAATGGATGAGAATTGCTCTTCTGATCGTTTTAACAGTCTGTATAATGTTCATTCTGATGTGACTCTATGGTATCGAATTTGTGAGCTTCCTGGTGCAAATAATGGTGTTGCTTGCAGCCATTATGTTGTAAAACTGCATCTTAATGGACTGTTGAAGGGGGATAATATTACAGATCGTTTTTTCCGTAACCTTATGGTGTTTTTCCTATTCTGATCCTGTTTTGTGTAGGGATATTTAGTTTAGTGTTGTATTATCTCAGGAACTCTCAGTTTCTCATTGCTTATCCTTCGAGATCATTAACTCCAGTGCATTGCAATCACCTCAACAAGGGCATAATTTATCATTCCTTGCAATTGATATTCATGCAAAACTTGTTTTTTCAATCTTCAAGGTACAATTAGCTCTCTATTCATGGGTTTCTTATTTTGATTTCTTACTTCATGTTTATTATTTTGATTTCTAGGTGGACCCAGGATCAAACAGGTTTCTTTTGCTGTCTAAGGTGGAACCTTTGTTTCTCTTTTTTATTTCTTTTCATTTTATTCTATAAAACACTCATGGGTTTCCACAGACCGTAAGATGTATCCATAAAAATTCAGAGGAGAAGAAAATGTCTTTCAACCCTAGACCGTATTTTAGACTGTTTGTGAACTGGCTGCTGGACTTTGTTTCCCCTGAACCTGTGATTGACAGTACAACTTTTCAGGTAAAACTAATGCAAATACCACAAATTTTGTTGTCTTTGCTTGACTAATGTTTCATTTGCTATAAATTATATTGTCTTTGTTTGACTAATAATATTTACTCGTGTCACAGATACTCACAACTTTTGCTAGTACATTCCATACTTTGCAGCCCCTTAAAGTTCCTGCATTTAGGTTAGAAAATGAAACTTGCAGGTGTGCTCTTTACATTTCTCACGATGATTTTTTTACCCCTTAATAGCAATTAAATGGACAGACTTGATGTTCCATTTGGATTGTCGTTTTAATCAGTGCTTCTGTTTGTAATTGTTTACCAGCAAATTCTCAACGCTTGCAAGTGGACCTGGAACCAATTTTGAGAAGTGCTGAACCAGGAACGCCAGTTAGCCACTTGAACTTGCTCCTTGTTCAGCTCACCAAGTGTTAGAATCTAGGATTTGAGTTGACTTTTTTTATCATCCATGTGTTGTATGATATTCCTGAGTTCCTGTGTGATTACCATTTCACATTTTGTGATGTTATTCCTCCAAGCTGTACACAAACGCGTAATGTCATTCTCCGCAACATGAAGCTTCCAGATCCATCCACACCTAATTTGAAGTTTATGGTTTGATGATTAGATAATCCAATACAATCTATCTATTGTGTTTTCAGATGGATTTGCTTCCAGATGTACATGTTGGTAGATGCGGCTCTTAAATCAAAGCAGTTGAAAAATGACGTGCATGAATATCTCGAGGTGTGTCCATCTTCCTGTCCCATGAACACGTTTTACCTCTTCATTTGTGGTTATTCTGATTATTTGTTGAGTTATATTTTGGTTTAGTAATAATTCCATCGAACAATATTTGGATCGTACTTTTAGACAAGGCAGCAGGGTTCTTCTTTTCTGACTCAACTGAAGTAGAGACTGTTCCTTTCCCTCGGTATTTTCTTAATTTCCCGTCCCCAAAGTGTATGAAGTTACAAAAACTTGATGAAAATTTGTTCGAATTTTACCCCTCATTTTCATGTCGGTGTTCTGCAGGCCATACACTCTCATGCTGCTACACAATTGGTGGAGCAGGATGCTGCTATGGCTATTTACCGCACTCTTATGCTTTTTGAATGCTGTTGCCAACCAACTACGTTATCCAAATAACCATACTCTTTACTTCTCTTTTGTGTCACTTCATCTCTTTTCCATTTCCGACCAGGTACAGCTCTATTTTCCTTTTCCTTGTATTTTCACTTTGCCATTTCCAATTTGTGATTTCCTTTCGCCATGCCAGGAAATTGTGATTTCCTTTTGCCATGCCAGGAAATTATTCAGGAGCAGATCACTAGAGTTTTGTTGGAGCGACTGCTGGTTAACAGGCCACATCCATGGGGCCTTCTAACTATTCGATTGCATTTTACTGAATCTATGATGAACGTTGTTTCTCATTGATTTCTTTGTAGAATCCGAGATACAGTTTCTGGAATCTATGTTTCATAAGATGTGCACCGGAGATTGAGAAGCTCTTTGATTCAGCGGCAAGATTGTGTGGTGGCTTTAAGCTAATGGGTGAGACTATGGTGCCTGCCTGGGTATCTGAAACCACTCACTCAAGTTATTAGCGGGCCTCTTCTTTTTGTTGTCTTAAACGTATACATGTAAATATGTATGTTTATCATGTACACACTTGTATATGATTGATTGGTGTTAATTTGCGTACCACATCTGTTCGACTTTATCAATGTGTAATGACTTATAAAATAAGATGTAACAATAGTTTAATGACTTGCATTAATACATCGTGAGTTGAGAATTCCACAACTATTGTGATTTCTCTCTTGTATAATATTGGATTTCATTTACATGTCTTGTGGGCTTACTCTCTGATAACTGTTTCATTTTCAGTTTTCTTTTCCAAAAGTTTTCAACTTTTAAAATAAAATTTGGTATTGAAAAATGTCCTTTTTATGTTCCTTTACATAAAATGGTGTTGGTTGGGATGAAGATAGTGGTGGAGGCAGGTGTCATGGTGAGGGTGGAAATAAAGGTGGTTGCATTGGTGAATTAAATTATGGGCGGTACCGCAATAGCGGTGAAGGTAAAAAAGGCGATAGTGGTGGTAGTAGATGCAATGAGCATGGCAGTAGGGGAGAGCAAAGAACCAATAAAACCGAACCGAACCGGCGGACCGGACCGGACCGGACCGAACCGAACCGAATTAATTTGGTTCGGTTCTTGGTCCATGTATGTAAATAATTTGGTTTTCGGTTCGGTTCTCGGTTTTTGGGAAAAAAACCAAAAAAAACCGAGAACCGAACCGAGAACCGAAATATAAATTTTAATTAATTTTAAATTAATTTAATAATTATTTTCACATTCAATTTTCATTTAATACTTGAAAATTAAGGTTTCTTTTTCAAATCAACAATAAATTACAT
>CATIWQ010158615.1:0-10032 GCA_949673415.1 Euphorbia schlechtendalii
GGAGAAGCTCTGAAAAGTAATATCTATCACATACATTCAGAAAATCACTATAAATACCAATCGCAATTCCCAAACAACGAAATGAAGCTAAAAAAACAGAAGAAAATGAGATCGCAGTCAGTTTTCTCAGCATCAATTTCAGTTCATTCAAACTAATATGCAAACAACATAGAAAATTAAAATTCAAGACGTCAACCGCCAAAGCAATCTAAACTGAATATCAGAGCCTACATTAACGATTGAATAAACCAGAAAAGCAGTCATGAATCTGAAAAGCAATGATTGAGAGCTAGGGAGAAAGGGAAGCAAAATTTTACCTAGCGAGATAGGGGAGGCGGAGAAGTGAGGTACGTAGAAGGCAGATATGAAGAGCAGAAAAGCTTGTTTCGGCCAATGGAAGCCACTGCAGTGGGTTTCAATTTTGGGAAGAATTGATCGAAATTGAAAGAGGAATCGATGAACTTAGGGGATTTAGGGTTTTGACAGAGATAAGATCCAAGTGAGGGAGAGGAGAGGGAGGTGAGTGATATATAATTTTTGAGTAAAATTTTTATTTTTTATTTTTTTATTATTTTTTCTCGTAAAAAACTAAGCAATAGATTTCCCGCCCGTTAAATTTTCAACATTCATAGTGTTTTACGCAACGGTTAGACTGAAAGTGTTGCGATGAAAGTGTATTCAATCTACAAACAGATCTGTTGTAACACTTTTGCAACACTTCTCAAAATGTGTTTCAAAAAATCCTTTTTTCCTTCAAAAATCGCAACACTTCAATGCAACACTAGCTGTTCTGGTTGAGACAGGCCATCTATGACGTAGTGATAGTTTCCACGACTCTCCAAAAGGATTCGGTCTACATAATTAACCCACGCATGACCCAAGATTAGAATTTTGGTGCCATCACCAACCTGCCACCTAACATGGGAACGCACAAGCTCTAAGCTCGAATGAATACTTCGCCAAATGTAACTTGGGTAGGTTGAAAGGCCGGCCGTGAGGACTGAACCATTTCTAAAGTATCTCACTTGAAAAATCCGACACACCAAAGAGATTGGGTAAAGAAGGAATCTCCAAATTTGCTTTCCCAATAAAGCCGTATTAAAATCCCCCAAATGTCTAAAACCCATTCCCCCGTGAGATTTAGGCCTACACAACAGCTCCCACCTCTTCCATCTTATTCCTCTCCTATCTCCATTGTTTGAAGCCCACCAAAAGGAATTTAAGAGTTTATGGATAGCTTCAATAAAATTTTGGGGAATACGAAAGAGCGACATAGTGTAAGTCGGAATGGATAATAAAACTGATTTGATCAAAACTTCCCTCCCTCCCCAACTCAACCATTTGGACATCCAAGAACTAACTTTCTTCCAAATCCGATCCTTTATAAACCCAAACGAACTGATTTTACTCATACCCACATTCATAGGCATACCCAGGTACTTCTAGGTACGAGCAGTTGGAGGAACTGAGAAGAAAGTACAGATTTCCTCTCGATCTGTGGCGTTAACATTACTATTAAAGGCCATAGAAGATTTGTGAAAGTTCACCTTTTCACTCTCGTACCGACTCAGACAGTTCTTAATATGAGTGCATTTTTCTAAGGATGATCGGAAAAAAAGATAGCTGTCATCAGCAAAAAATAGATGTGATATAGAGGGTGCGGAGTTGGCCACCTTACATCCGTGAATAAAACCTTTATCCTCCAAGTCAGATAAAGCCGAAGAAAGGCCCTCGACACACAAAATAAAAAGGTAGGGAGGGAGTGGACCCCCTTCTCTCAAGCCCCGCTAGGGGATAATACTACCAAACTGGCAATCACTAGAGATAATAGAGTAACATGTAGAAGAAATACACATGATCATCCAATTTACCCACACATCAGAGAATCCCATTTGAGTTAAAACAGCACGCACGCACATACAATCATTCAATTCTATCATAAGCTTTAGCCATATCAAGTTTCAGGGCAACAACCCCCTTCCTCCCACTAGTTTTCCTCTGAATATAATGACCAATCTCGATCATAAGCAATCATAACATTATCCGTGATTAATTTACCCCGCAAAAAGGCACTTTGAGACTCCGACACAACATCATTCAAAACACATTTCAACCTATTTTCAAGAATCTTAGACAAAATGTGGTACAAGACAATGCAAAGGGCTATAGGTCGAAACTCATTTATGTGGGTAGGTTTTGATGACTTAGGGATTAACACAATGTTCGTTAGGTGTAAAAAATCAGGCATGCAACAATTCCGTAACACATCACAAAGGCATAGAAAAATATCACCACCAATAATGTTATAAAAAAACTGATAAAAACCTGGATTAAAGCCATCCGGTCCTGGAGATTTGTCAGGGTGCATAGCGAAAACGGCAGCTTTAACTTCCTCCTTGGTAAGCTCAAGGCAAAGCTCATCATTTTGGCCTTGGGAGATTCGGCCTTTAATTAAGTCGATTACCGAGAGATCCAAACCATTTGTACTCGTGAAAAGCCTCTGATAGAACTCGCTAATGTGCTCCTCCAACCCTGAACCCCACTCAATTTGAGACCCATCATCATCAATCAAGAAGTCAATACAATTCTTCTTTCTTCTACTTGAGGCGTACGAATGAAAAAAGCGAGGTATTTCTATCTCCATTTTGAACCCAATTCACATTTGAGCATTGCTTCCAATAAACTTCTCTATCATGGTACAAGGAAGCTAAACATCTTGATGCATCAAAGTACTCTTGCTCCGAGGTGCTCCCATTCTGTCTGAAGTTCTCAATTTTCTCCTTAGCTTTGGTCATACGCTTTTGAAAATGATCTCGATGTTCAACCCGTCAGACCTGTAGTTTGGCAGCAATAGTGGGCAGCTTGTTTTTGAGCCAAAGTCCCGCATCTGATTTCTAAATTTCATCAATTATCGCAACACAACCCACCTGCCTTTTCCACTCATTATCGAATCGAAATGAGTGGCCAACAGTAGACCGAAAAACATTCTGCTGCAAAAGGAGCGATCATGGTTACTCGTAGTCGTATTTAAGTGTCGAATAATGTGATTGGGGAAGTTTTGAAACCATTTCAGATTTGCAAGGCCCCTATCTAAGCGCTCCTTTAGAATAATTTCACCATTACGGGATCTCCTCCAAGTAAAGGGGTAACCACGGTATCCCATATCACATAAGTTACATATCTCAATAATCTCCTAAAACTTCGCAATACCAGCCAAGCATGGGCCAAGACCTCCTTGCTTCTCTCTTGCATTGAGAATTTCATTAAAATCCCCCATCACCGTCCACGCATCACTTCTAGATAAAGCCAGCCGCTTCAGTAGATCCCAAGATAGGCAACGTAAATTCCTTTTTGGGTTCCTATAAAATCTCATGAAATGCCATTTCCAACCATTACATTCAATCATAGCATCGATGTGGAACATATTCGAGATACGAAGGCCAACCAAACACGATGAATCCCATAGTAGCGCAACTTCACCTCCCGACCCCATTCCACGAACCAAAAATGAACCAGAGAAGCCAATATGTTTACAAACATACTCAATGCGAGATATAGAGCAGCGAACTTCCATTAAGAAGACTACTTTGGGTTAATAATGAGCAACCAGCTCCCTAAGTTTATGAACTGTTACAGCTCGACCTAGACCGCAACAATTCCAACTTAAAGCACTCATGACTGGCGGCGGGCCTGCTCCTCGGCAGCACCCGCCTTTAGCAACAAAAAAGAACCATTGGTCATCGCATTCGCATTTGAAGAACCAGATGGACCATGAACTTCTACATTTAAACGTTTCCTCTTTAACTCAGTAACCACATCCATATCGTTAACGTAAGAAGTTGCTCCCTTTTCCATAGACTGAAGCAGAGTGGTAAACGAGATATTCTTCGACAAAGTCTGCTATGGATCTTGTTACGAGGTTGTTGTTATCCTTTGAGTTCTGCCTACTTCCTTGTCTGCCCCATCAACTTTATCAGACTCCACAGTATCATCTTTCTGATCCCCATACAGACCACTCCCTCTCGATCCTGATGAAAATTTCATCCACTGAGCTCCTTTTTGAGCCAAGTTATTTCTTGTAGTTGCTCTCAACGATGGATCGAACTTGAGTTCTCTATTTTCTGGTGATGAATCAAACTGCGCCTCACAAAATTTGTCCGAGTGCCCTATAATTCCACAGAAGAAGCAGAAGTTCGGCAACCGTTCATACTTAAATTGAATTTCGCTACATTCTCCATTCGGCTTCTTTATCCTCATCTTCGTCTTTAATGGTTTTCGGATATCAATACATACACGGATACAGAGATAGGAAATCCAAAATCCGTCGAAGGACCACTTATCCGCACTCACATACTTTCCTATATAGTTCCCGATGTTTTTAGCCATACGTTTCGTCCAGAAACAAGCCTGCAATTTGTACACCTGGATCCAAATATCAATCTCATTCATCGATACTGAACTCGGATTTAAACCTAGTTCAAATGGCTTAATGATAATAAGGCGCTGCTCATATGTCCAGGGACCATCCAAGAGAATGCGAACCACATCAAGCGGATGATAAAGTCGGAGGTAGAAAAGGCCTGGTGCAATCATTCTTATATCAACTCCCTTCACTAATTTCCATACACCTGACATCGTTGGGCCGAAGTTTGCCATGCTAAACTGCTTCTCAGTTATTACCTTTGCCAGCAGAAGGAATTGTTGTACTGAATTCTCATTGGCTATGTCATCCTCCGCGCACATAAAAACATCCTCATCATCAACCCCGTTAATGCAAACACCCTCACATAAACAGTAAACTAGTTATTTCATCAGCAGATGATGTTATGTTCATTGTAGCATCTATTGCAATCGAAATCGGAAACACAAAAGTTGTCAGATAACACAAAAAGACAACGGCAGCACAAACACTAGCGGAGGAACCCTAGGAACACAATATAGACAATTAAATTACAATGCAATTTTAAATTGATTATTTTATAATTATATTAATCGAGTACAAAACATATTGCATTGCAGATATATAAGCTTACTACATTAGTGGTTAATAACATAGCTTATATCAGTGATCTATTCATCACGAGGAGAAACAACTCTACATTCGTCTGAGTTACTCTTCTAACATAAGATTAGTAATATATAATTCACATTAGTTAATTAAGCTTGTTTTCTTAATTCATCATCACTAACAAAGGTACCATGAAATCCGTAAGGAACTCTAGTCGGTAATTTAACTGAAGCAACTTGCTCCATAGTTGAAGCTCTCACTATTACCAGTTCTGATTTCCCCTTTTTCTCATCCCTAACAAATCCCATTATATGCCCTTCAACTTCTCCATTATTACCGTTGTTCCCCACAAAATACGGTTCCCCTCCAAACTCGCCCTCTCCGTACATAAATTTCTTCACCTCTTTTGTCTCCAAATCCACCTTTGCTATTCCACTGCACTTCGGCCATGGTTCTGCTATTGCCAGGTACACAAACCGGGTTTTCCACCCTAGGTATTTCCGGTTCACTTGACCCGCTTCCAAATTCATCCCCGACACTATAGCCGTTCGCCTTGATTCCCCAGTCCTCATGTTCAACCGTATTTCCGACAGTACGCTGTTCATCGGAGCATCCGATTCGTTGAATATGGAGTCGGGTGGGTCCATACAAGACCCGATTATAACAATGATTTTATCGCCATTGATGGATGTCTCCTCCCATGCATTCCACAAATGGAAGCAAAAGCAATCCGGAACATTGACCCAATTGATACCCGATTCGTTTTCTTCGTTTTTTGACAAAATCCCAAACCTTGAAGTCTTGTGCGGGTCGTAGGTTACAGGTGACCCGCCCCGAATCATTTCGGATAACTTGAACACCACCTGGTGATCCGGGATGACGACAAAATTCTGCGTCAAAGCAAAGTCGTGTATCATCGTTGGCTGATTTAAGGTAATGTGCAGGTCACGTGACTTTTTCCCGTTTTTGTCGAACTTGAAATATTTCAAATACGGTTGTTTTAAAACGTCGTAACTGAGTCCATGCAAATCTCCGGTTACGGGATCCACCTTAGGGTGTGCTATCATGGAAGAACAACTAAGCTGATCATCAAAGCTGAACCGTCCGATTGTTTCAAGGTCACCTTCTCCATTGATCTTCACATGATACGGTAGATCATCTTCCGACATGGCTAATAATCGGCCGTTGAAATAGATAAGCCCAGCATTCGCCACGCCGCTTCCACGTGTCACATCAACCAAGCCGAGACCAGCTCGAGCCATGTACAACATCAGCCGAGCCAATCCCAAGTGTCCATGCAACTCACCTATCGGCTTCGGGAAAACGGACCTCCCCAGTTCGACTTCTTGCTCCAGCCGGCTTGTGCGAGTGTATCTGCAGCTGTAGCTGGCTCGGCTCCCAGACTCCAACCTGACTGCATGAATCATCCCATCACCATCAAACAAGTGATGTCCACCTGTGGGTGCATGCACAGGATTAGCGCCGTTTCGCAGGTAAATTCCACGTAAGCTCTCCGGAATCCGGCCGACAACTTCCAGACCGTGACGAACAGGGCACTCCTGAACCGGAGCGAAATTGCCCGAAATTTGAACCGCCGGGTCAAGGGTTTTGGGCAGTACATGGTTTTTCTCAAAGGGTAAAAGAATTGATTCTTCTAGTTTGTCAAGAGCGGAAGCTGCAAGCTTTTGAAATGGGTTTAACGGATAGATTTTCCTTTTCGGGTTGGATAGCGGTTCGGGTTCATGCAACGGTGGTGGAAGGTGGAGTGGCGGAGGAGATAACGGAGCCGGCGGCGAGATTGTAAAAGTAAAGGATTTGTTGGACGGGTTGATGAGGAGTTTGCAGGTAATAAATGGGGATTTAGGGTAGTGAGATTTTGGGTTGGAGATTAGATAAGAAGAAGAGGTGAAGTGAGAAAGAGAGTGTTGCATGGTTGAAACCAAAGAGAAAGAAATGGCATGAGAGTGTGATGAAGATGAATGGGGTCTCAAGTAAATATAGTGGAGGGTTTATATACAAGTTGGAATCAAAACTATGGCTTAAGATTATCATATATTGGTGGAATCGGTGGGCACAATGGGTAGCCCATAGGGTTAAGGTCAAGGCTCACATATATTACGACTCACGTATTAGTAGAACATACTCCATATTTACATTTTTTTCAATATATATTTTTACTTTCTTATTACTTGGTGTTTGATTTCAACACCATATTTAACCCAACAATCTTCTCCTTAGATGTGGGTCATTATCACATCCAAATATAAGGTGTTGCTCACTAACCATTAGCTTATTTTTTGTAAATAACCATTAACTTTGATACTAGTTTTTCCTAGGGGTGTTAACAAGCCCAGTGATTCGCAAACAGTTCGAGATTTGGCTCGGTAAAAGCTCGATCATAGCTCGACTTGATAGAGCTCGACTCGAGTTCGAGATCGGCACGAATATTAACAAACCAAACTAAGCCTTCTAAGGTTCGGCTCGAAAGCTCGCAAACATATTTGTATAATTATCCTACTTAATAAATTAGTGAAAAACAAATTATATATATTTGGTGAGTAATAATTATTAGTATGGGAAATGTATTTTCCGGTACTTTCTTAAAAAAATGTAACAAAATGTAATGTTACTGATGTAATATTTTTTTAACTAGAGTTGTTATAAATCAATTTTAATCATCAAAGTTCAAACATTTAGGGGCAACATTTTTGTTTTTCTTTGCAAAAAATATATATGGTTGGTTTGTTTAGGCTCGTGAGCTCACGAACTCGAGCAGAGCTTTTCATGAGCCCGAGCCGAGCTAAAATTTTCTAAGCTTGACGACCTTCGAGCCGAGCCAGACTTTTATAATTAACGAGCCGAGCCGAGCCCAGGAATGTTCGGTCTCGGTTCGGCTCGTTAACACCCCTAGTTGTTCCCATCGAGATTCTAACATAAGAATTAAGTTAATCATATATTATTGAATTTGACATGACATCCAACAAAATCCTTTAAGATTATAGCTAGTTTGTGGTTTCTTTCAAGTAATATTTCCTTCACTTTTTCACGTTTCCTGAGTGAGCTCAAATATAAAATTAATATTTGTTTGAAATCGTTCATATTTTATAGTGTAGATTTTGTATGGTAGTGATGTGATCTATAAAATTGATTAGAGAGTATGATTTTGTTCTAGTTTTGTCCTTACCTCCATTTTAACCGGTAGCTCCATGCAATGCTTGTTTTCAAAAATTGTTGGTGGCGAGGAAATCCGGAGGATGGTAAATGCCAATTGGCAATGCAACTTACCAATATTTTTTAAAAATTTTGGTTTTAGTTTTACTTTTGTATACGGTTAAATTTATTGTTGGACCCAATAAAGGTGATAAACAAGTAAAAGATGAGAATGACTCTTTTCCGAGTATCATTTTCCTTGAAAGTTCTGTGAAAAAATGATTATAACACAGTTTCTGAGAAACTATTTTGAGTTTTTCTCGAACTGTCATCTGACGCAATATTTTTTACTTAAGTAGTTTGCGGTTTGTTTGAGGTATGAATGCAACATTAAATAAGTGAATGTATGAAAATGCAAAAAAGCAATTTTATCCTGGTTCGACCTTTGCCTAATCTAGTCTTTGGAGACTCTGCGCAATCTTTAATCCAATATGATTTCTCCTTTGGGTGGAGAATAAACTACTACATTGGTGTTCTATTGATTGAAGTACCATCCAACAATCACAACTTCTGAGCTTTACCAATATAGGAGTATCATCCTCATTGTATCTACACTCCGAGCTATTCCAACACTAAAAGTACCGTCCTAGTTGCTAAGCTAGTGTTTACAAGATTAAATAGGAAATGTTTTGAGCTTCTGAACATTGTTTTAGTAAGAATCTTTTACAAACATATGTGAAGTTGATGTTTGTTTAAGTGATTGTAAATGAAGCTTTTTGCAGTGATTTGAAGATACATTGATTGCTCGTAAGAATTGATGATACTTCTGTTGGAATTGTTGATGTGCTCTAGTTCTAAAGGCATTGGTTCATGCAGTGTCACGTTATAAAGGCAATAATCTATTGCAATTATATATTGTGTTATAATATGAGTAGAGTATCCATTGATTAATAATCATAAATGTCCCAAGTCTGTTTTAATCATGAGAATGAATAAAACGAAAAACTTGTATGTTGGATGATCTATAGCAATGTAGTTGCTATGTCACTTGGTAAAGTAGATCATGAACATGGGCACATGTTGGAAACATGGGGTTTGACCGATCCACACAACAAAGTCACATGGTTGTATGTCATAGATAATTTGTTGAGTAGGTCTCGATTGTCCTCGGACTTGATTTCAACTTATTACTGATGTGGAATTGAGTATGATGTACTATATTACTAACGGGTCCTTAAATTTGGATTACAAGTACAGGTATGCTCGGTATATTTCATTACCACATTAGTAGTAATGTTGAAGTGATAGAATTGTCATTCGATATGATAAATCGAAATGAATCACCGGCCACTTGATGAATAAAAGTGATAAAGATGTCTAATAAGTCGTTGACTTATTTTTTCATTTTAATCTAGATCAAGAAATACGATGAACTGTATAAGAGGGTGATGACACCATGCTTCTTGTTCATCATATTGATGTCAGCTGGCAAAGAACTTTGTGAGATAACTACTGGGTTCAGTATCTTTAATAGACGGATGTACTCTATCCCAATTGGGGGCTGTAATGGTTTGCTAGAATTCGCTTACAGTCTATGGATGAATCCCATTGCCAATTTATGGACAGACCCAAAGGATCGTGCACTTAGAACTACTGATCTAAGATTTCTTGTACATGCAATGTTACAAGACTTGATGAAGAATCGATTATTAATTAATTGACATGTCAAGTTAATGTAATTGAATAATCTATCTAACTCCAAGTAATTTAGTTAATGGTATAATATAATGTATTTTATGTTATTCATTAAAGTAAAATTAAGTTGATTAAATGTATTCATATATGGTATTTATTTAATTAATAATTAAATAAAT
>CATIWQ010158634.1:0-15101 GCA_949673415.1 Euphorbia schlechtendalii
AGACTTCATGAAATCTTATTTTCTTCGATAACCATGTTTACTATTGTTTAATGTTTTGAAATAGTTATTATTCATAGTAGATTTGCTTTATAATCAACAAATTTATTTTAAAAATATTTGTTTTTTTAGTATTTTATATAAGAATGAAATAATATACATGAAATTATATAGTTTTTATATTTATAAATATACCCCTGCATTTTTATTATTTATGCGTTTCCCCACAGTTTCCGAACCTATATTTTTTAGAAATGGCGTTTCCCCGTTTTCATTTCCATTTCCATGTCGGTTTCCGTTTCCTTTTCCATTTCCGTGCTACATAGTCATATAAAAAAGAAAATCTAAAGTTTCGATATTATTGAGCAAACTAAGGCAATGTATTGATTTTATAATACATAAAGAAACATGTTATATTTTGAAATTTGAACCAAAAGAACAGCATAAAAGGCATTAGCATATTCAGCAGGTTACATGCAAATTCAGATGAAAACTAGTCCAACTTAGTATTCAGTTTAATAGTAGAAAACTAGGAAAATAACAATTGGTCCTCATATTACCTCATTCAATAGAGAATCTGAATCACACTGGCTGATGGAGCATAGTTTGTTTGTTTGTTGTGATTCCAAGCTGTGAAAGCAAGAAGTTTGAAATCATACAAAACTATCAAATGACGATCAATTATTGTCAATTCACCTTCTCATTTCACATAGGAAGTAAATTCAGCAAAAATCAAAGCCAGAGAGCTCTACTGTTGTAATTGTTCTTACCACTGTTAGTAAAGATCCAATAATTTTTACTAGCATTAATATTCTCAATGTCTTTACAAGCATAAAGTTTGAGTAAGTATACAAGTGAGGTTGAACCATCTAACACAAAACCAATTGGCTTGTGTTAAGGCCCAATCTAAACCACTTATATACCACTCTTTAATTTTGTTTATTTCCAAAGTGGGATTCTCCACACATCTCCCATAGAGAGACAAAATAGTTAAAGAATGAAATCGAACTAAAAACTGTTAATAAGCTTCTTGGTTGTTAATATTGGTTTGAAATGTGATTTGTTTGGCTTGAAAATTTTGCTCATCCTTTCGTGTTCTACAGTGTGAGCTTTAACAATTCAATATGACTACTAGTAATGATGATTTCCTTCTTCCAATGTTCACCACCTCCACTCTCTCAACAATTTTATGTCAAGCAACCAAGCATGTCTTATTCTCAGTCCCTGATGATCTCCACATTCTATGACTTATCACAATTTATGAGTTGTTGTACTAAAGTTGCACATTTGAACATGTTATCAGCATATGTGAAAACCGAAAGATTAAAAATGAGAGTCAAAAGAGTAACAAGATAGCAAATGGCTGAGTACCTATAGTTGTAATTCTTGACAACAAAATACAATGGTGGCCCAATTCTCAAATATGCAGAAAGATCACTGAAATAACCCTGAGCCAGAATGCAAAATTTGGTTAGATACACAAAAACAAAGGAAATTACGCAATACAAGTAAAATTAGGTAAAATGGTCAGGTAAAGATCTCAAACCTGAAGGTAAGAGTCCCGAGGAAGAACAATCTGTTGCTCCAAACCTGATTCAATTCTTGTAGATAGAGCCTACATATATGTATGAACAACGATATGAAGTAATCATATATTTTAGAAAAATATGAGAAAGATTCAATTAATTAAGTTTGTACTTACAATGCTTGCCAAAGTAAAGCCAACAAATACAGCAATGATCACTAATTTAACTACGCGATGCATGAGAATTGGTGCATGAACCTCCTGAAATCAACGTTGGCAAATAAACATTAGGTTTGCTCTGATGACAAACAACTGACTCCAGACGTACACATGCAGTACTTTTTTATGTCCATCCAGTAAAGTTGGGTGTGATTGAGGGAATACAGGATTCAGATTTGAGATTTGAAATTCCATGCATCTATTATTTTATTGTTTACATCTATTTATATTCTTAGCAAGTTCCCTCTTTTGATACTTAAAATGGCTTCAATAACTAGCATTAAGGAAAAATTGTATTTAACTAGTAAATAAGTGGTTACCTTCATATATCTAGCTAGAAGCCCTGGTTGTCTTTGATACACACCTAGAAATAACCGAAATATTGAGATGAACGAAGAGATCTTAAAAAAGTATAGACATCTGTAATAGTGCCCTAGGTCAAAAGGAAACTTATAATTTTCCTGTTATAACAGATACCTTCATTACGCCATCCAAAAGATGAAGGAACCTTTATGCACGGAAAACAGTCAATCCTATTATCCGCTGTTCTCCGGTCATCAATCACAATTAGTGCAACAAAGGCTGTAACTTGCAGAAGGAAGTCCAGCAGAACAGCCAAAGCTACAGAAATATAACGTGTGTATCAAAATGGAAAGAACTATAAACGCACAATTTCAAGGGCTATATTAATATTAAAAGCAAGATCTTAGACCTGCAAACATGGAGAAAACACGGCATGCTGGCATAGGAATGAAACTTCCAACAGCAAATGCCAGAATCTCAGATAGACTTGCAAGTGTAATAGAAGGACCAACTTCAACCAGCGCATTACTTATTCGCTCCTCCAAAGGTAGCTCGAATGATTGTCTTTTCACAGCATGCACCAAAATACACATATTATCCACTCCCACCTGAAAAGTTTAGACGGAGTGAACCAAGGAGTAAGATGATGATTTTCATTGCAAAATGAAATATGTAAATAAGTACAATCTGACAGTAAACTATTGCAAAATCATTCACAATTGAGGGCTGAAAGAGATACATTGTTAGGTTCGTAAGGAAAAGAACTCGTGTAAAAGCCTCAACAAACAAATGCTTATGAGTGGGATAAGCTGAATTTAGCCATATCAGTAGAACTAAACAAAAATTACATACTGTAAAAGGCCATTAGCAATACAAATTACATAGCTCTAGCAGAACTTCTGATATTATTTTTCCATGTTAGGTCTAACTCCAGTATAATATAGCATGAATTCGGAGAGAAGGAAGCACAACAAATTTTTGTTCTGTGCTTTCTTTCTCTCCTTTTTTTTTGGCTAAAACAGAACAAGTTCATATAAGTGGCCCATCATGGATAATTGAACAGCACTTCTGCAGTGACCTAGCTCTAAAGCTCAGAAGTATTATGAGAAGCCGTATGAGCACATAAGTGAGGATCAATTCACATACAACCACACCCCACATCGGTTATTAACATAAGAATGGCACTTGCAAAGACATTGAACTTACTGCCAAAACGAGGAAAGGAATGACTTCCATTATAATCAGTGTGGATTTGACTCCAACAGCGCTAAAAAATCCAACAGAACCAAGTACAGAAAGCATGACGAGCATAACTCCTGAAAGGCCAAGCAGAACCTAGAAACCAGTAGCTCACGATGTTCAACCATATAACAACCAAGTCAATAAAATAAGTAGAAGAATGTTAGGAGTATATAAGATAAGAAAAAACTAGCAAGCAGATTATGTACACAAACAGAAACATGGCAACAAACTCATGGATATGCGAAAACATTAATTATAAACTCACAGGTAAGTGATTTATGTTGTTCATGTGGGAGTAAGACTTGTTTCTGTGTCAATAAACAAAGCCTTATTCTGACTTTATAATTAGGAAGGCACAGACAATACAACAGCAACCAAGTCTTACTCCCACACCAAGCTAAAAATATTAAAGAAGTAAAATGAATTTCAAAAATTGTCCGAATTGAACAGGTTACAGGCAACAATACCCCAAGAGGAAAATTTATTATGACATTAACAGGCAAGATTTGAATGACACGAAGATCAAAGTTAACATGTATACAAAAACAAAAAAAAAATTAAGAACTAGGGGCACACTTTAGAGTGAGATGAAAATCATACCTTGGAAGAGAGATAGAACGTAGACCAATGATGTACATCACCCAAAGTCACAGATATATAAGCAAACATCACAATATAACTCACCTGAGAAAAAACAAATAAACTATAAACAGGACAAAAAAAGAAAAAATATACTTCAATTCTAGTTTCCGACGATAGAAATTAGTAAAGAACTGCATATTATGCACCCAAAGTAGGCAAATATTAAATCATCTTTCAACAGTGACTCACTAAGATGGTTATAACATCGGCAGTGCTTTCTCTTTTCAGTTCTTCCTCAATTGAGCTCTCACTTGAGTATGACAGAGTAAGGTTGCTGGACTGCACCATTGGTAGCAGCTCCTCCTGTCCTCCAAAACCAGCTCATGTCAATAATCGGATACGATATTAAAACTTAAAGCAACAATTGCTCTTCAGTTTCGTGTCTTCCAGTATTTTGAAGGACAATGTCAATGCATCAGTGATAAAGAATGCAAAATCACGATACAACAAGAAACTCAATAACTAAAAGCTTCAGGTCTCCTAGTAGAAGGATATTTGAAACTTCAATAATCATTCTACAAACATTCCACATGGGTGTTGTATTATCTCTCTCTCTCTCTCTCTCAAGAAAATCCAGCACTTGGTCTCTATCTACTTCGCTTTCGTACTGAGGTAATGAGGCACTACTCTGATCAAAAGGGAATACCTATCACCTTCATTCTTATTCTCCACATGTTCAAAAGATGCATTGCGCATGCTCAATGAAATCAATTTTGTCTAACTTGTTCTCAATCAATATGACAATCTATCTGAGGTTCCAAACAGCAGTTGGATCAAAGAATTAATATCGCAAAGATGTCTTCCTTTGACTAGCAATTGTTGCTGAGGATTTTTCCAAATAATATATTTGATGCTTTTAATTTGCGGTAGCAATAACAAATACTTTATGGATAAGATAAGAGGTAGCAATAACAAGCAAATGAAGCAGGAAATCAAGCTATACAATACAAGTAATAAATACAATGCTCAAACAATATCAGATAAAGAGCACAAAACAAATAACAACATATAAGGTAGATATAAAAAAACAAACAGACAACGCAAGGAATGTGACAGTGTTCAAACCTTTATTAACTGAATGAAGGCTTTCTCCCAAGCTACTGCTTTTCCATTCTCGGCTTCATCAAATGCATTATTAACTGGATAGGTAATAACAAATGCAGAAGCCTGAAATTAAAATTTGACATTGAAGTGTTAGACAACGGACATATTTCTAAGAAATAACTGAACATATTACCTCAGTGTAGTTGTTTCCAGAAAATCCTCCTAAAGAAGTGCTAGGGTCAAGGGGAGCCTCAAATGCGCTTAAACATGTATCTGCAGTAGTGTAATGCTGAATGCAGAAGGATAAATGGTTAAACTATATGAAGCTAGGGATTAGGGGTAATACGTTATAGGAACAAGACATTCAATAATAACAAACACTATTGCCCGAGGAGAGGAGATTGGAAGCTGCAGTCGTATGTCTAAATAATTGCAATTTGAAAATATACTTTGGTTTGTAACATTTCAATTTCATTACCGAAGTTCATGGAAAACCTCCAAACAATTAAGTGAATAACAAATTGAAGGAGATTTTAAAATACCTGGAAGCAATACTCAACATGTTGAATTCCTCCATAGTAGTCATAATTATCAGGGTCCATTTTAAAGTACTGTCCAAAACAATTGTAAGAAGTTGACATTAAATAAATTTATTATGTTTAATTGTGTACAATATAGACGGGCTATATTCACATATCTGATATTTAATAACTGTAGCATAAAAATAAAGATCTAAGAACATAAAGAAAAAAGGATAAAGATTTATCACCTAATGAAAATATGACATGTAAATTAGACAAACAAATTTGAGATCATGTAAAACAAAACCTGTAGAACACTTTGAGTGGCACAATCTTGCCCCATAGGCTTCATGCAAATATCAGTTAGAGATACAAGTGAACCAGAATAATTTGCACGTAATCCATCAATCTGTGAGCATCAACAGCAGAAGTTTATATTTCACACACATGGACATATAAGTGATAATTTGAATAAGCACATATCATCATTCCCCATTATAAATGAACAAAAGTGTATTCATTAGTAACGAAAGCAAATAAAATTATATATTGTTGACATACTAAAATGCAGATGAAAAGAAGAAATAGGCATGCAAAATACCTTCTTCTGCAATTGAAAGAGTAACTGGATGTTGTCATCTGTGACAATACTGGGCCTTTCCGCATGATTTGGATCAGGCAATGTTGCCAGTATAAGCTGATACATACAAATATCAAGTAGCTTTGTTAGCCTTCAAATAAAGGAGAAACATAACCATCCCCAAAAACAAAAAGAAAGAATAGAGAAAATGACAGCTCAATCAGTTTCTAGATCATGACAAGTCTGGAAAACACAGAAAGGTTTCTATGGCAAGAGTTGAAACAAGGGAAAGCAGGATCAAGAGAGCACATATACATCCATAGAATAGTCAACATGACCATACTCGTTAAGTAATCTAAGAAATCAAATCTCGTCATTAGCACCTTGTGAAAAGGTCATGTGGATCATAGTTTCTACAGGTGAGATTTTGTGTGTGTTTGAGATAATACATCTAATTTTTTTGTAACTTTAAATACAAGGAGTGAAAATATCAAGCAAACAATCACAAATGGAGATAAAGGAAGTAAAACACTAAGCAAATAGCAGAACCTGTTCAATTCTGTAGAAGGGGGCAAGGTGGCTGTCAAAAAACTGTTTCTCTTCTGCAGCCTTACTTCCAGGACCTACCCACAACTATGAAAATAAAAATTCAAACATTAGGCTAGGCTGATAAAATGCCAAACACTTGTATTAAAATATAAACATCACATATTACAACAAACAAAAGAAATGAATGAGAACATACATTTTGCTAAAAGAAATAAACTCAGTCATAGATGACATGAAGGGTAAAAATATTTTTGAATCTAAAGAAGTTAATATGATATTGCTAAATCCATAGTGGCAAAGGTCTTAGCCCAGTGGTTGAGATTGAAGTTGTGATCTTATAGGTCACAAGTTCAATTCCTCCTTCGGGTGGGGTGGGGATTCTTCTTTGTTATTATTGTAAGCCCAATGAGAAATTTTCAAAAAAAAATGCTAAATCCATACATTATATAACACAAGACTGGCCAAATGACAAAGAGAGAGAAAAATTATCTGAATCAAGTAGAGTTACAGACTCCAAACTTGAGACCTCTAGAACATAAAGAAAATTCATTTGCTGTAATTACATAAATATCATATGCCCAATACAGATAGCGTATACTTTATTGAGCAAAGACCACTTTCCTAGCAACCTAACAAAAAGGAGCAAACTATTGTACGTGATTCTTAACAGACCAAATGCAATACCTTCTCAGGCCGGGTCTCCACTTCAAAACTAATTAAACCAATGCAAATTACAAGAATAACTGCCACCGATGAACACAAAACAAGTGTCGGGCTTCTAGTAACCCATGTACCGTATTGCCTGGATGTAACATATACTTTATCAGCAAATTAAATATCTATCAGTTGAAAAAGCATATAAATCAATTACCCATAAAATCTTTTCAAGTATTCTTGAACAATGGGAAGTTCGAATCTATTTCTTAAATGAGGAGCCATCTGATGTGCCTGCCATTAAAGAAAAAAAACACGTACAAACATTTCCAATGAGTCTATTATTCCCAATAACCATGGGACCCAAAACAATATAATATAATACTAGAAACTCTAAATCTGGTGAAAGAAACCCCAACGAAAGCAAAGGCCTTACTTTGCCTATAAGCCAGGATAAAACACTGTAATCTGTAAGGGTTAAGACCACCTCAAACTTAAGAAGATGCAAGACAATCCATAAAGATCATGGATTTTCAACTTTGAGATTCAAGAGGCTATATATAAGTGTACCTCATTTCTTAAACCTCAAAAGTGTTCTAAATAAAACCACTTCTGATCACTTTCCATTCGGAAATTGCAGTCAAGTACTTTCAGCAACAAAATTCTACTTTCTCGGTTCCAAATTGAGGTAAAAAGTAAATAAATGATATGAAAGATAATTGTTTCAGGTTACCTCTCTACCAGAAAAGTACTTCAGCCAAATTGTTAAATTGAAAGACAGTTTAATCAGCAGAATATAAGACATGATTACAATTAAAGATCAAACAATTTTGATTTATTAACACCATGTTTTGACTTAAGGTCTTTCAAAGCAGTGAAGACATAGAAGAGGGCATCATTTTGATTATTCAACAATTAAAATTTGCGCTGCTGAGCAAGCTGACTCCTGACTCCAGCACCAAGTACCGAGTACCGTTTGGCAATCCCAGTCCAGTGGTGAAGACAGATGATTTAATGGAATGCGAGAAAAGAGAAAAATATAAGTAAACATGTCATTAAATTATCTACCTTTTTATTCATGGATAGGTTACTGGAATCATATTCATCTCCATCCTTAAACTTCAATAATCGTTCTGAACTACTTGTATCTCCCCTTTCTCTTCTCCAATGAAGAAAAGTCCATCCAAGTAATGCAGAAATTAGAAGAATATATATAATCACAATAGAGAAATCAATGCATTTGACCTGCAAATTTGTTAATAATTAGTAACAAATAATGAAACCAAAAGCCAGTTTATTATTCCAACATTTTCTATAACATTTCCGTCATTAATATCAGACCAAAGAAAAAACAATTGAACTTTCCTCATTTCAAACCTTAAAAGGCCTAGCTATGATTAAACAAGAATCTTCTTTGTGTGGAGTAGGAGGCTCTGAATCTGAGCACACTGCATTTGACGGGCAATCACCACAAGAACATCCCAGTAAAGAGTCTCCACATGAATATATAGGATCATCCATAAGTCTCATGTTAGATGCATCAGGGGTGCTCGACTTAAAATTAATAGCATATGGCGACCCAGGAACTCCAGGAGGTACTTTGTTACCAATAAATGCAAGCCACTCTAATAAGGAAACGATGAGAAACATTAGAGCTCAGGAGAAAATGCATGACTACCAGCCAGTAGCAAAGGCACAAGCATAGGCAAACTTAACACGCAGGCACTTGGAAAAATTTGGTGACAACACTGGGCACAGAATAGCACACTCAGGCAACTGATATATTCAAGAAATTATTACCAATCCCAGTTCTTATGTACTTCAGGAAATAGAGAGATTTGAAGAGCAGGCAAATTAAAAAGAAACAGGAAATTGCTTATTTGAGGAAAGTATACAGAAAATAACCTATATAAAGAATCTACTCCTTAATATAAAAGCAAACGATAAAATGGGAAATGCGCATTCCCGTTCCTGCAACTACAGCCAAAAACAGATCAACGATTTGACAAATCTTTATTTTAGAAATGAATCTTGTGTCAGTGGAACATGGATGGATAAAAGAAGCTCTTCAAGCAAGAAAAGGAGTAATGTTGACAATGAGAACAGACACAAACCCTCAATAGCCCACATAGGACCTTAAGCTGCATGCAGGGTACAGCACAACACTCATTTTACAATTATTCAGGCAATAGCCTGAATACAGAAAAACAAAATGTTTAAATATTAGAGTCCATACGAAACATTGATCGTCACATAACCTTAAACTGCATATAAGGTAAGCACAACACTCATTTTTCCATTACTCAGGCAATAGCCTAAATACGGAGTAACAAAATGCGTACATTTATTGTCCATAAGAAACATTGAGCATCACATAACCAATCACCATTAGAGAAGTAGTGAGTTGGATACCTTTAACATTTGTAGCACCACCACCAACAAATAATATCGCCCGTGTATTCATGGTACCAAACTTCACTTCCTTGCAGGAATCGTAAAGCCCTTGACTAAAAGTTTCAGATAAATAATAGTCAATGCCATCCACAGTCAAATTTCCACCAACCTGTAAAAATGGTAATAGTAATAATGCTACATGTAGATTATCTAAAAGCAAGCATGCTCCTTTCCAAACATGAACAAACACCAGATTTTTACAATCAACTTATCAATTCTGATTTAGTTAGTAAAATTAATGCTGGTTGACTAAATAAAAGCACAGAAAAAGCAAATTTATGACTTGTTGATAGGTAAAACAGGCTGGTATCATTTGCTAGATATAAGTTTTCCCACATACAATGACCATAATGCCAGATGTCGTGATTAAACTACATATATACATGGAAAAAATTAAGTTCAGCCCAAGCAATATTGGAAATAGTATACTAAGATTAAGTGAACATGCGCTAGGCCATTCATTTTTATCCGTTTAGTCCAGCAAAAATCAAGACAATTACAGAAACATCAAGCAAGAATCAACTAAAAAATTCAAAATAAAGCCAATATCAATAGAATGAGGCAACACAAGCCTATAAAGTATAGGATGACCAACAAATAAAGAAAAGGAAAGGCGCATCATCAGAACATCACTTAGTAATTTTGATAAGCAGGCCTCACCTCAGAAGTAGATGTCACATTGATGAAAAGACTTTGATTTGGGGAGCAAGATAGCTCACAAAAAAGATTCAAAAAGTTCCTTAAGCATGCTGGACATCCCACCAGGAATGGAATTGCCTGTACACATAACATGTTTAAGTTACTTTTTTATACGACAGAAAAAAGAATTGAGCAGAATAAGATAGGAAATGCTGTCTGAAACATAATGTGGAAAACAGAAAGTAATAAATTCTTCATACAATAAGTTACAAATCCCATTTGACATGAATGGACAATCAAATGAACAAACAGGCTTCCAATAGTATATTAAAGCCAAGAATTCTGTTACTCACCCCGCGATAATAATCAAGTAAAAGCTTAATTTTACAGGTTCATCGTTATTTTGATGGGAACAGCAATGGTGGGGTTTCCGTCTGGAAAAATTAGTCTACTGTATTTCTTACAACCATATACACCTACAACTATTATGAGTCCTATATCTTATTTCTTCACTCTTCCCTAGACTAAGGAAAATAAGAGAGAAGCATGTTCAGAACTGAAAATGAAATGCATATGTAGAGATCCATTAAAAAAATGCTACAAGAAGAATCTTGCATAGCCTCCTCTTGATTGCAAAGGAAGCCAATAAGAGACATGAAAGGCATGAAAGATCTTACCTGTTGGACCTGCCCTCGCAATGTATCAAATTGAGTTTCTGTGCAGCAAACATTTCCTGATATTGTAGGGCACAAACTTTGAATCTTGGCCGAGAAGAGCTCATCAGGCTGCAAAGCAAAGGTCCCATCATGATTCAGTGAAAGTAAAGAGTGCAACACTAACATGGAAGATAAGACTCCATACTAGGAAGGATTAACATACCTTCACAGATGGAGAACCATAAGGGCAATTCAAAACCTTTCCATCGTCTTTTTGCTGTCCACAAATGTCATACATTGCACAATATTCTTCAGCATGTTTTTCCCTGTCCAGAACCATATGATTTTTCAACTAAGACAAGGGTAAAGTAAAGCCCCAGCCATTTGTCATCATTAGAACTTTCACACAGCTAAGGCATAAAATTGAGATTGAGAAAGATAATTCCTCCGGGAAAAAAGATATTTCACTTATAACATTATGAGTATTTCAAAAATTATAAGTTAAAGATATAAATTTGCACATGCACCCTTACAGTTGCAGCCGATCCCAGGCTTGCGATTGATTATTTAAAGTTTCTAGTGAAACTTAGTAGATATATAAAGAAACTAATGAAATAAAACCTAAAAACGAGGCATACGAAATATCATCCTTGACCAATTCTTCACGAAATGCATTTTGAGAAATTGAGAAGATGGGAATAATATGAAGTATTAAGTAGTAAAATCACAGAAACAAAAAATCAATATTTCAAGAAATGAGCAGTTTTACCCATTTGTAACCGGCAAGCTAGTGTAGAATGCAGTCCCAAAAGACGCAAAAACGATCACCTGCAGAAACCAAACTTGATGAGGTGATGATAACAAAAGAAATAACTTGGAAATGAAAAACAAAAGAAGATATAGTTGAACCACTGAAAGATTCAGCAAGTAAGAAATTAGAGTTGGTTAAAGTCATAAGCAGTAATTAAATAGAAAAGAAGAGTAGTTGCCTGAATGATAGAGAGAGCAGAGAAGAAGCAGCGGAGGAATTGGGTGGGATTCATTGGAATTCTCATCGGTTAACCAAAACTAAAACCAAAGGTTGACTGACCGGAGAATGCAATAGAGGATTTGATTGATGGATTGAGTGAATTAGTAGCGGATTCGAATTATAGTTTGAGTCTCCTAAATTCAATTGTCTTGTTGCAGTTTATGATAACTGGACACGCCTCATTAATACGTGTCTCTTTTACTTTCTTTTTTTTTTGAAGAAAAATTATAAATTAGAGTATATCACAGTTGCAAAATTCAAATATTCGCACTTTCGAAATGTATTTTTATATAAAAAATATAAATTAATAATTGATATCCCTGATTTTATCAAAAAATTAAAGGTGCTGAATTTTTAAATATGTAAATTATTGTCTAAACTTGTATAAAATATATCAGTTTCCCCCTCAATGTCACATGTCAGCTTCCGATTACATAGAAAAAAGTTAGAAAAAGAACATCTTTAAAAAATCAAACCAACCAAGAACTGACACATGACGATGAGGGGTAAAATGACTCGTTTTAAACAAATACATGGAGCTATGTGTCACATTTCAAAGTTCAGAATGACAATCCCATTTTTGGACATATTCTGTAGATATATTAAGTCAAAATTAAATCTTACTTTTCTCATGGGGTAATACATTCATTTTTCATAAGCTTTCAAAAGTTTCAAATAAACCCTGAACTTGTAAAAAATGCATCAGCTCGCTCTCTTACAAAAATGTCACGTGTTCACTTATGATTGATTTAGATTTAAAAAAATGTCATTTTCTTGACTTTTCACTCATCAATCAGATTCCAACATATGACACTGAGAGGGAAATTTGTGCAATTTTTGCATGTTTAGAGGAAACTTTTAATAGTTTAGGGGAAAATGATACTTAGGAACAAGTTCATGAGCTATAGATGTATTCAACCTCTCTTTAATAATTGATTGCTACATTTAAAAAAGTTGAGATTTTAATCTCGAAATTTAAGCTTGTTTGAGATTGATGTCAAAATTATTGTTACGAAAGGTTTCACCTACAAACTTTTACTAGATAAACAAAATTTGGCATTTGACATATAAAATTTTAACTCTCAATACTAATTAATCAATAGCCGTTCGTTATTAATTACTAGAACTCTTCGAAAAAATAACTCAGAAAATCTTGAAAATTGAAGTTTTCTAAAGCAATACCAAACTAATGACCGAATATTATGAGGCAGTTGAAAGGGCATTTTTAGTATTTGATTAGTTGTTAATTGTTTAATATATGATGTTTTAATTGTCAAAAGTTGAAAATAATATATTTTTCTACTTTATGTAAATCGGTAGAACCTTGGTTCATCATTCAACTTTTAACCCACCACCTTTGTAGATCGAGAATGGATGCGACAATCATGCTTCGAAATAGTAGCTACCAATAAAGCAGAATAAAAGAAAAGGGGGAAGCCAGTTATATAGCAAACTCTTTAAACTTTAAAATAGATAACTTCCTAAGTTGGCAAAAGCTAAATAATAGAGATAAAACGTCCCAAATGGTCCATGTATATATGAAGTTTCACAGTTTTGGTCCTATACTTTTCTAACCCATCTTATTGAAAATTATCCATGACAAGAAGCAGAAAGTGCTCATAAATTTATTAGAAAATTCAGCCTGGGTTACAAGTCTTTTCGGGAAAGACCATCTTAGTATGAACTTAATTATTAGGTCACATTTACGTTTTGACGTACTCCAATCATTTTCCTCATTTTTATTCTCTAAATTCCATTTTGCAAGATCTACAGTATTTTTGTTCCAACCATCTTTCCTATTTTCCATTCTTCATTTCAGATTCCAATAAAGTAATAATATTTTATTATTATTATATTTATTTCTTTACACCACTTCTATTCTAATTATTATTCAACAAATTATATCTTAACTATAATATCTTGAACTAAAATATCTTATTATTTAATTATTACTATTATTATTATCATTATTATATTTTATTACGAATAATTTTTTTTCTATTTAACTTGCACATTGTATTTTATATAAAATATATTTTATATATATACAAGTAAAACGAGATGGAAATATGATACACAAGCAACAAAGAGATGAAAATATAATAAATAAATAAATATTAAACTCATAATACTCAAATAATAAACTCATAAAATATATAAATATTAAATTCATAATACACATAATAATAAAATAATCAAAAAGTAAACTTATAATATTAAAATAATCATTCCCCAGGGGAATCTCATTTTGGGGATATAGCAAATGGGGAATGGTTGGAGTAAACCGGTTCCCTATTTTGAGGATATCCCACATGCTCTTATAACTTACAATTGAAAATCCATTAAATTAAAATAAATGATATATAAAGTGGTGAATTTTATTTCCAAAAAAATCTAAATCAAGGATAAAAGTTGGACTTCTATTCCTCGTAATTTCGTAAATAATAACACATCACATTAACTCTTCATTTCTAATCATTTAGTTACGCCTAAAAAAATACGGAAATTTTATATTGACATCAGGGGTGTTTACACCCGTTGACACCAATGATCTCAACCATCCATTCCTCTTTTCATCCAACGGTGTGCAATTCTAGTATAAATAAAAACCAAAACCTCCCTTTCTCTCCTAATCACGTCTCTCATCCCATTACTTTACCAGTAAAAGCCCTAAAATTGAAATCCTCTCTCAATCACGTCTCTCGCTATCGCATAATTTTACCGGTGAATTCGCCGGTGTGATACTTCAATCGCCTATCTGCCGCTCCTGCTTCGCCGCTGGTTTCGTCGATCATCTTTTCGCCTTTCTGCCGTCAGTTCGTCAATCATCTTTTCGCCGCTCTCCTTCGCTCCCAATTTTCGTCTATTCAAAGGTATTCATCGGAATAAAATCTCTCTTCATGCCCTAATTTATCTGATTATTTAATCTCAGTTAGTTCTTGTCTTTAATTTTGTTCCTCCTCAAGATTCTCCTCTATAGATTATCCAGATACATAATTATGGTTAATGGTTCAGTTGTTTGCCTAAATTTGAAGATGCTTTCTGA
>CATIWQ010158640.1:0-19153 GCA_949673415.1 Euphorbia schlechtendalii
ATCCTATTAAATTTGTATACTTGATTACAATAAATGTTACTAAATATTAAAGATTTTAAGTAAACAATGCAATTATATTAAAAATTTAAACATATTTTGATCTACTTTATATTTTTTTAACTTAGTTTAATAAAAAATTTACGATAAAAAAATATTCATGGGCTTGGGCCGGGTTTGGGAATGACCTTGTAAACCCGGCCCGAGCCCGAAGTTCTACAGTATGGGCTTGGGCCGGGCTTGGGTTAGCATTTTTTGTAAAAAAACCCACCAAGACCGGCCCAAACCCAACCCGGCCCAGCCCGCCCGACGAACAGGTCTACCTCCAATACAATACTCAGCAAAGACTCAAAAGGAAAGAAGGTTGATCAGAAACTATTCAGAGGAATGATTGGTTCTTTATTATATCTTACAGCAAGCAGACCTGATATTCATTACGTAGTATGTTACTGTGCAAGATATCAGAGTGATCTAAGAGAATCACATCTGAGTGTAGTTAAGAGGATTCTGAGATATCTAGTTAGAACAATAGAAGCTGGATTATGGTATTCAAATAATGGAGATTTCTCACTAAGAGGGTTCACTGATGTAGATTATGGAAGAGATTAACTAGAAAGGAAGAGCACTACTGAAGGATGTCATTTTCTGGGAAACTGCATTGTATCTTGGTACAGTAAGAAACAAACCTCAGTAGCATTGTCTACCACTGAAGCAGAATACATGGTTGCTGGAAGTTGTATCGCTCAGGTTCTATAGATCAAACAACAGCTAGAAGATTATGGAATCAAAAGTGAAGGCATAGAAATCCTTTGTGACAATAAAAGCGCAATTGATTTGTCAAAAAAATCCAATACAGCATAGTAAAATGAAGCATGTTAATATCAGACATCACTTCATAAGAGACTATGTCCTTAAGAAGGATGTAAAACTGGTTTACATCTCTACTGAAGACCAGAGAGCAGACATCTTCACCAAGCCTCTGAGTAAAGACCAATTCTCTTTTCTTAGAAGAGAAATTGGAATGAGCAATCCAATATGAAGAAAGTTCAGAAGACACAGTCATTCCTCAGAAGAAGCATCAACCCTCAGAAGATACTCTTCAGAAGATAGTAACAATATCAAAAGTAATGAATTCCACAAAAGGAGTATAACTCAGAAAGATCAACCCGCGGAGCACCCCGAATTTCAAAATTCAAGAATCCGAATCCCAAGCCGGATCTTTAGGGTAAAACTGCTCACATTCTACCATCAGTTACGCCTTAAACGGTTCATCAAAAAGTAAACGGTAAATAAAGAAACTGTCAACCTTAATGACCATCCATTTTTTACTGTTTTACCCCTTTGAATCCTTCATATAAATACGATATCACTATTTAACTTCAAAACACTTTACCAAAATCACAGAATTTTTCTCAGCTTTCTGAGAAACTCTCTCTTCTAAAAACCCTAATTCTTTCAAACTTTATCTACTTCAATGGCTCCCAAAAGAACTAGATCATCAAAAGAAGGCCCCAAAGAAAAAATCATCATAAACATCCCTCCAAAGACCTTTGAACCTGTTCTATACAAGTTAAATCCCATTACCATCATCCCCCAGCGATTTCTGGGAGACAATGTCTTCCTTGAAGCACCCCCATGTAAACCAACCATCGAATTTCACCAGTTTAAAACATGGTTGAGGCTAAAAGAGCAAACTTTTCCAAAAATTGTGTCTGAGTTCTATAAAAATCTTCATAGATGCACTGTAAGTGATGAAGAACTTAAAACCAAAGTCAAAGAAAAGGAAATAATCATTACTCCTGCCTATCTGGCTAAGCTGCTAAATCTAAAAGATGAAGGCATGGCCCTAAGAAGAGGATGTGAAGATTCAATTCAGTATGATAAGAAGGCTTTTATGCCAGAAGGATGGTTTAGGGAGAAAATCAGTACTCGTATACCTCAGGAACCAAGGTATTGGCAGTTCATTATGGCACATCTTCTACTTCAGAAAATGAACTCAATAAATGTGGTATCCAACTATGAACATTGCATCTTAGTGCATCTAGTTGAGAAGAGAAAGGTCAACTGGCATGTTGTTATAATGTAGCATATGCTTCACCACAAGTTAACACTTGGTGGTTTGATCAATAGAATTGTAGCATCCTTTGAGATAGACTGCTCAAAGGAAGAAGGATATCTAAGTAGTGAGATTGTAAGGGAGACCTTTGACAAAAAGGTTGACTATGGGATGAAATGGAACAGGGAGGAGGCCCTAAACAAGGATCTGATGAAGAAGAGAAGGGAGAAGGAGCTGAGGGCTGCTAAGAAGGGTGAAGAGGTAAAAGGGGTTGAGGAAGTCTCCCCCAAGAGGCAGAGGGAGCCTGTGCTGAAACAGGAGGAGGTCCTTAAAGCAAAAAGAAGCCGAATCAGCAGAAGTAATAAACTTGTTGCTAAAGATGTGGTAATTCCCACAGAGATCACTGAAGGAAAAGCTCAAGGAATTACCTATTCCATAAACAAATATCAGTACGTGGCTAGGCCCATGGAGTAGAACAGCTCAGAAGATGATGAGGAGGATAGGAAGCTAATTAGTGTTCTGACTAAGAGGAGAAGGGGGGAATTTGATCCAGATATGGCTATCCCCAGTGATGAAGAAGAAGAGATGGTTGAAGAGAAAGAAGAGAAGGCTAAGGAGAAGGAAGAAAAGGTGGAGGAGAAGGTCGAAGAAAAAGAAGAGAGGTGAAGGAAGAAGAAGGTCAGAACCTATGGCGAGACTGTCGTCTTAAAAGATGACCCTCAGAAGGATGACATGATCAGGGCCATGAACCAAAGTATAATAGAGGTCTTTACTCAGGTACCTCGAAAAGGGATAGTTGGAGATATAAGGATTACTGCTGAGGAAGCAGAGAAGAGGGCTCTATCAGAATGAAAGAGAGTACCTGCTCTAGAGGAGTTCACAACCAAGATGAAGGAGAAGAGCACCTCTGAGACAAAGGAGGATAACTCAGAGGAGGTGATGGAAAGGTCTTGGAAGGGATCTCAGTAGACTTTGACTTGCCCTTAGGGGCTCTTCCAGTAGCACCAAGTCCAGCTCCTCCAAAGGTGGCTAATCCTACAAACTTCCTACTGGAGAAGAAGCCATAGTCTCCACCTTTGGATCAACAGAAGGCTGTATTTAATCCTAGTTATCTCTTCTCAGCCACTCTTGAGACTCTAATGAAATTTCTGTCTACATTAGGAGGATCTCCAACACCTAATACCAAAGATCCTATTATGGTGGTAGCATCTATCGCTCAAGAGGTGGTTGAGGGACTTGAGGCTGAGGCTGAGGCTAAAAAGGAGGAAGCTGCTGAGGCTAAGAAGGAGGATAAGGTTGAAGAAAAGGAAGAATTCAATGAGCAATCTCTGTTGAAAGAGAAACTGCCAGAGGATGACCCATTCCTATAGGCTCTTCAGAAGGAGGAAGCCCAGAGGATTGTAGTGGTTGAATGGGGTGTTCAATCATTAGCATCAGATCCTGCTGATGAATTTATTTTCATGGCCCGCTTAGTATTTGCATTTGCACAACATTAGGCCAGAGGACATAAGGGAGGAGGATGATGAAGAAGAAGAAGAAAAGAAGAAAGATGAGGAAGTTCTGCTGGAGGATGTGAATGAGGAAGATGATGATAACACTCAGATCATGAGGGAGTCCAAGACTCAGTCAAAGCTAATTTCTCCCTACCAGCAGCTGCCATCTCTTCATCAGCAGCAACAGTAGTGTCCCTCTGTTCCAAAGGGTCTAGTGGATCCCAACAGCTCCCTAACTCTTATCCCCAAACCTGCGGAACAAAGGATCTATGGAGATGAGTCCCTTGGAAGCAGAGGATAGATGTTTGGCGATCCAGCTGAGGGAGGAAACTCTAAGGCTCATGTTCCTGTAAACTCCATCCATCACATAGGGAAGACTCTTGATGATCTCCTCACAATGACCCTTCGCCTCAATGACTCAGTGGTAGATATCAAAATTGCCCCCTTCAACCGCTAACTAGCCCAGAGTCTAGCTCTTATTTCTAAGCAAGCGCAGATAATAATGGAAAGAGCTGATAAAATTCCTCTTCCTTCTCAAATTTTCTCTGAACTTATCATGCATCCGCAGCCACTCATGGAGACTAGGCTCAGCAGTTACATTGATATCAGAGATTCTCTGGTAAAGCTGAACAAGCAAATGGAAATTGGTGAAAGGGGTTTGGAGATGATCTATGATGAAGTCTGCGGGGTGAAAGGAGAGTTCCAAAGGCAGATAGTTGACGTCATATCTACTCTGGGGACTGCCATTGAGCGCACTTCAACAAAATTCTCCATCGGGCTAAGGAATGAAGTCCAGGCGCTCAGGACTCAGAGTGCTCTCTGTTTGTGGCAGCAAGAGAAAATCCAAAGTAGTTTTGATGAGATGCTCAAGCAAATTAATGACTCCAAAGCTGAGACTCTCAAGGATATTGCGGATTCCAAATGAGAGCTAAGGTTTGAAATCTTCAAGGCTATTGAAGATTCCCACAAGAAGATCACTGAAACCACCTTTGGTCAGAAGAATGAGGCTGTTGATGAATTAGATTATAAACTAAAGAAGTATGCTACTTCCATTACCAAGACCACTGTTGAAGCTAGAGATATTATGGTGGCAAGGAATGCAAGCACTTCATGAGCCCTTTAAAAGAGCATTGATGGGTTAAGCAATCAGATTGGTGGCCTATCTCTCCATTCCTTCTACTCACATGATAGTGAGATTATTCTGTTCCTGTAGCACATGGTAAATGGGCTTAACACTCAGTGGATCTGGAATCAGAAGGCTCTCCAAGTTATCCTTCAAAACATCTTTCCTCCTATCCCCAACAAGGCTACAAGATTGATTCAGAAGATAGTCCCTCCTCTTCAAGCAAATGCAAAAGCCATTCATGAAGTTATCTAGAAGTTTGCACTTGATGAGCAGAAGATTGTCTCTCAACTTGTTAGCACTGAGTGGAGGAAGAAAGACAAGCACAGCTTCAAGGACATCTAGGAAAGATGGATGATTTCCAACCAAGCTTCAAGCAGCGCCATAGAGATAGATCAGCGGGAGGAGACTTAAGATGAATTCTTAGCGCTTAAAGAAAAACCATTGTAATAGAATTCATTATAAAAACTTGTAAACCATTGTGATTAATGTAAGTTTTTACATTACCTCTAAAGTACAACTCTTCCTTGTACTGATTTTAGTTTATGTCATTAAAATCAAAACTCAGAACCTAAGCCTTAGATTATGAGGGAGCAAGTATATTCTGTGTTTGACTTCACTCAGAACCAACAAAAAGAGGGAGATTGTTGAATTCTGAAGCTAAATTAATTTTGTAAGTTCTGAGTTCAGAAGCAAGTTGCCTCAAAAGCACTAGGATACGCCAGTAGGGGTGTGGTCTCTCAAAAGTAGTTAAAAGATCAAAAGAACACTCAAGACTCAGAACCTCAAGAAGCCCCTCTGATGAACTGCAAAGGATAACTTAGTAGCTAACCTTGCATTAAATACTGCCGCGCGCTCTGTCCCCAAGTCTACTACAAGATAAAGTTTGTTGCAAAATCAGGAACAAAAACATTTCTGCAAATCTGATCTGCATCCGCCGTACAAAGTGGGATCCCAAATCAACCTGGCACAGCATAGTGCGGATTAAAATTAGATGAGCTACTCTAACGGATTGCTAACGGAAACAAAATTGAGAGATAACAGTAGATTTCATGGTAACGGTCTTAAATTAACGGAAACATTATCTCCCTCTATAAAAGGATGATATCCGCCATTGAAGAAGGTTGCTGAATTAACAACAGAATTTAAGAGTGAACAAATTCTCAATTCCACTTGCAATCTTCTTCTAGCAAACATTTAAATCTTACCTGTTTTTATTTGAGCTAACTGAAACGAAGTTCAGTAGCTCACAAAAATTGTTTATCTATAAACTGTTGTAAATCACGCTAAGCTAAGGGTAAGTTAGTGTGAGGGAGCTTGACAATCTCATAAGGAAGGTACTTAAGAGAGAAGAAGCTTAGAGCCTCAGAAACAGAAGGACGGTACTCCTGTATTGGTATAGCTCATCATAGGCTAGACTGTTGGAAGGAACTTCGGTCATAAGCTGTAAAGGGTTTGCTTTTCACTAGAAGAAAAGCCACTAGTGAATTAAATCTTGGACAAGAGATTCTAAGGACTGGATTAGGCAAAGGCTGAACTAGGATAAAATCCCCGTTTGCATATTTCCTTACTCTGTTCTATATTTGTGTTTATTTAATTCCGCAACTGAAACACTTAAATATATAAAGGGGATTCTGAGTAAAGAATATATACTCAGAAGCAACATTTTGAAGTAAATGGTGAACTCGAAAAAGGGGTTATTCACCCCACCCTTTGACCTATTCTATCACCCTACTGGGTCCTACACAAATGAAGAACATTCATATGAGTTTTTTAAACTAGCAATGGCGATGAACAGTAAAAGTATAAAACCAACACAACAAGATGAAGGATAATATAAGAAAAGTTAAGAAATTTACTTGTTGCAAATAGAAAAGGATCGTCAGAGTTTTGGAGACTTTGATCGTCGGAGAATTTGAAGAAGCAGAAGAATGCAATCTCGTCGAAAAAATAAGAAAAGTTTTCAGAGAAAGTAAAGTGACGGAGAGAGAAGATGAAACTCTTAAATAGGGTCTATCCCTGAAAGTTTTGTGTGAAAAAAGGGATATATTCCAACAAAGATTCTACTTCATAGGCTTTCTCACGAGAAAAGTAATCTATCATAATTAGGATTCTCCTTGTACTAGATCTAATTCTATCTTATTAAAGATATAATAATCTATTTAGGCAAGAGTCTTAGTTGAAATATAACTCCCTCTCCTAATCGACTTAGGAGTTACTCAAGCTTATTAAAGGCCCTTTGAGTCACCGTTCAAATGTATGTAATTCTTAACCTCTAAAAATTCTATGCCTCTTCTCTTGAATCTAATCTAACTTAAGCATCAGAGAGGCTACGCCGGTCACACAGCTAGTCCTCGTATCAATTCCTTTTATGTTGCAAGAACCTCTGCCGTGAAGAGGAGATTAGTAACAGCAGAGAAAGATGGCGAGTGGTGCGTAAATACAATCTTGCTGACCAGTATTTTATATCTTAAAATATTTAAAGAGCGTAATGTTATATAAGATTTAAGGTCAAATGCATCATTACCCCTCAACTTTCAAAATGATCAATTACCCCCTTAACTTAACAAAAACACCATTTTACCCTTTCAATACCACATATCAAATTCCGGTTACTAGAACCAAGATGAAAGAAGTAATGATGCATTTATTTGGTCAAGATTTAAATATATATTTGCGTAAAATTTACCATTTGAGATAATCGCAATTCTAAATGCCCATAAAAGATATTCCAACTTATTAGACACAAAGGAAAACAGGTTTAAAATTATCCATTTTTATTTATTCACGTTTAAAATGTGAAAGATTTAATAGTTTAGCATCCAACTCATAATTCTGATGACCATATTTAATAGGATCCGGCAAAAAGAACAGTAACAAATTAAATATTTGATAAATTTTAGAAAGAAAACTAAGCCTGTATTATATTAAAATCAAAATCACCGTATCTAACACCTAAATATTTTAGTTACAAATTTACATTTTATAATAAAAATGACTACAATCATTTCTCTTCTTTTTAATTTTAAAATAAGATATATTATACAATGACTCTATCGAAAATTTTAACTGTCATCAACGTTCATCAATCTTACTTTGTAAAAAAAAATATAACCTACGCCTTAAAATAATAATGGATTAAACAATAGTCAACAGAGAGAACTATAAATAAAGATCATAAAAACAAAATGACACAAATTACTCGTTCCCCGGTTCCTCTTCTGTCAGTTTCAAGCCCTTCTTCTTCTTTCTGCAATCAAACTTCGACTCTTCTTCATATTCTCCAAATTCAGTCATTAGGGTTCTGTTTATCATGAACGAAAGCGTTAATTCTTTCATCGAAAACTATTATCCCTTTTATAAACGATTCCAATATTAGGGTTTCATGTTCTTCTTCTGCGTAGCTTTAATGTCTTGTCATAAATGGAGATTACTTCCTCTTCTCTCACTCTCGTTTTCTCTTCTCAGCCTTTTCTTTTAGCCTCTTCTCTTACCCTTCTTTCTCTCTTACTCGCGCTCCTCACCCTCCGATCGAAATCCCATCCTTTTTCCCAGAATTGTAATCGCTGCCGTTCTTGTAACGGTGCTGTAGATAACAATAATTCGGATTCGTCCTCTCTCGTCAACGGCGGTTCTGAGATGGGGGCGGCTGCTGCAGCTACGGTTTTGACGGACAAAGTTGTTGAGAGACAGACTGGGGCATCGATGATGGAGCAATTGGTGCCGGAGATTACAACTCACGCGCTTAGTTATTTGGATTATCCGAGTCTTTGTAGATTGTCCATGACGAATTCTTTGATGCGTAGGGCTGCTAATGATGATAATGCTTGGAAAGCTCTTTATCATAAGGTAATTATTCTATTGATTATTTTTTAATAGAGAATTTGAAAATTAGGTTTCTTGTTCGGGTTGTTTGTTGTTTAAGTTTTGGGGATTAATTCATTTTATCGATGCAATTGCTATGCTTATTTCAATGGTGAAATCAGAGATGCAAAGGATAATGTTTCTCAAGTCACTATTAAATTAATTCTTTCCTGGTAGGGATTATGCATTTCATTAGATTTTTGGTATTTTTTTTTCTGATGAGGACAATGGTAAGGTTCAGTTTCATTGAGTTTATTCCCATCATTATGAGCTTTATATTCTTGGTTGTGTAATGGAGTATCATAATAGTAAAATTATGATTTTCATTTTCAAGTTTTGTTTGTCACACTTTCTATATATATTTGTTGCATGGATTCTCATTCAATTGTTTTTTAAAATTTTATATATATTAGGATTTTACACTGGAGCAGGATACTGTGACACCTGTTAATGGATGGAAGGCATACTATGCGGCTACAAGGGCCATTGTGAATGCCAACTCAGAATTTTTTAACATCATTAAAGACAGGTCTCTTCAAGCAATGAGCCGTTTTTGGCTAAATGCAGATTATGTGAAGTGTATCCATGCATCTGGGGAGCTTTTCTCAGGGTATGTGACTTTTAATTTACTTTTTAAGTTGGATTCCAGTAATAAACTAGATTTCTTTTATTGGGTTTGGACTTTATGAACATGATTTTGTCACGAACTTGGGGTTGTTTTGCATGCTTCTTTGACATTATAATAAGGCCGATTTACTTTGTAGTTTGTCCATTTGAGGTTCTTGGGGTTTTGGGAATGTGAAGAACATTGCTCTTGTTAACTATTTCCAAAGAATCTAAATACTAGGAAGAAGGATGTCTATTAATGGATAGTTTTTATCCAGCCTTTCGTACAAGTGTACAACTTATAGAAATTAAATACCTGCTTCTAATGGAAGTTCTTACATGCATATGTTAGAGTTACTTGTGTTGTTTTTAGCAAGAGATGAATGACCTTACGGTTTCTGTCTAGATGGGACCAGTCTCCTAAGTATGGGAAAACATGCTTCTGTAATAAGTGATTCAACTTATGTTTAAATCTGCTCCGAATATAACATGCGTATAGTTGGAAACTTTCCCTTGGATTGGATGTGTTGATGTTTAAGAGCCTAAGTTTTTCTTAATGAAGGTGAAAGAATTTTTTGAGTTTTTGTTTGAAGTGGTGATTAAAAGAGCAATATCGCTTGGTTAGAGGATGAAATCATGGTAATATTGAATAAGTACTTGCTACTTGCTAGCATTGAACAGAAGGCGCTTTCATTTTGGTATGTCATGAATAGTGGTGACAATGAGCTTCGAGACAATAGTAACAAAAAAACATACAGAATTTGCACTTAATGGCAGACAATCGCGTTCTATGCAAGCCAAATGCGTTATCTAGAAGAAGCATGAAACAGATCTTTAACCTTATACGCTCTGGAAATCATTGCCCAAGGGAGATTTGTGCTCAAGCCAGAATCCGATGTATTCAGATATTGTTATGTCAGTTCTGAATAAAAGTGATCTCAAAATGATGATCGTACTTCTTTGCATATAATATTCGGTTATTAGAACGAGTAACATTGTACATAATAATGCAGGTATAATGACGTAATGCAGAGTTGGCAACTGGCATTGAATTGGGAGCAAGGGCTAGACTTTGAGGTTCGGGATGTAAGGGCTAGGGTGCTGACTGACATGGCCTGGGTCACCATGAAAACCTACATAGACCTGGATGGGGGCCCGTTCACTGTTACCAATGTGTTCGAGTTCCACATGGGTCGATGGTACATGGTGCATCATCACTGCTCCTTGATGCTTATTCATGGAGCAGATGTGAACCAACCGATTGTGCATGCTTGAAAACCAGACCCGTAAATGAAGAACAAAATTATAAATACTAGTTGCAAAATAGGGAACAAACTTTCTCTGTGAATTCTATATTCTTCTTCATTGGAAATCATTTTGAATATTTCCAACTTGAGTTTTGATTGTTTTATTCTTTCTGGAAATGATAATCGGTATGTCTCGTTTCTAATGGCAAGTTATCAGTTCATACTTGTTGCAGCTTTGCATATACTGGCTTTCCTTTGGTTCTGATATTTGACTTCACTTTTGTTCCCTCTTCCCGTTTTCTTGATATTTAGCAAAGGACTTGATATAGTTGTGTTGCGTGCGCCTGGACTTGAGTGAGGATGCCGGGGATTTGATCTCCTAGTTACTACTCCCTTCAATTTCTAATATTTGTCGTTTTAGATTTTTTACTTTGATTCCTAATATTTGTCATTTTAAAATACCAACGCATTTTTTAACAAGATATTTCTAATATACCCTTGCATTAATTAAGAAAGAGATTAAGTGTAGAATAATTTATAAGTTGGTAATTAAGAAGAGAGAGAATTTTATTTTAAAGTGAAAGGGATAAAATAGTCGTTTTATAGTGCATTAAATGGATATTGATTTTGATGAAAAAAAATGATTTATATTAGGAATCGGATGGAGTAATGAAACTCTTTTGTGAATTATGGAGATTTGAACTAACTTGAGCAACTTCTTACTGCCCCTACCACTTAACAAGAGCTGATTTGACTGTGACCTAGTAGATGGTACCCCTTTTTTGAAAACTAAATATCAGTTTAAGGCATATATTTTATACTAAAAATCGTGTTAACATTTTTATTGATTTTTTTTTTTTTGAATTTGAAGAATGAATATGTTTTGTTTATCATACAATCTTTTATGGTGTCTTTGAAAACTTAAATTTTGAATCAAATTCATTTCATTTTACATTAGAAACTTTTCAACAAAAAATGAAAATAATTCAATAGAGTTAATTCAAATATTATGTTTCCAAACATATCCTTAAGTTGTCATACCAAAATGTATATGTAAAGTACTAAATAAATGAAAGTTGAACATGTTAAATACTAAATATATATTAAAAAAAAGCCTCAGAAAGGTTCTTAGTCTTATAGAAGTAATGTAAGTGCGTATTTCAAATAGATTAACACATTTTTGTAAGAAACATGTTATGAATGAAGCTTTTAGATTGCTGACGAATTTCAATAAAATAGTACTCAATTATTTCCTAACTTGTGAAATTGAAGCAGAGGGTAATATAGAAGTTATGGTGCTTCAAATTAAAACATATATATATTATAATATACCAAACCTTAACAGAAGAGGTTCTATGGTCTAGCGGTTAGGACATTGGACTCTGAATCCAGTAACCCGAGTTCAAATCTCGGTAGGACCTTATTTGTTTTCTCCGTTTTTTTATTCTAACTCAGGCTAAGCTATCCTTTCCTCTTCATCCCCATCTTTGTTTTCAATTTTTTTTTTCGTTTGTTTAATTGAAAGTATTTGTTGAAAATTAATTTACAAATATACTTAAATACTGAATCAATATCTGTGTTTCATTATCAATCTGGTATGTACATTCAAGTTTCGTATAATAAGCGGTAAAGGTTATTTTGCCACCGTTAATATAAGTACCAATGTGTTAATTGAACTATAAATGTGAATTCCATAACCTAAAGGTGGTTTTAAGATTTTTTTTCATGCTTAAGCTTTTCCCAAAAAGTATGTGAATCAAATTTTGAAGAAAGAAGAGGCCGAAAATTGGTTGATATGTTGTTAATAAATTGATCATATTAGGAAATTGAAAAAAGTGAGTGGTGGTGTGTGTAACAGTAAATAGGCTGGTAAGGTATGGGCCCAATTCCAATGAATAAATAGGCTGGTAAGGTATGGGCCCAATTCCAATGAAGCAAATGAAGCCATAGTTGGAGTGGGTAAGCTTGTGGTCACCATAATCCCATCCTTTCTTCTTATTTTTCTTCTGAAAAGAGAGAATGGCAAATACATTTCTCTCCTCTATTCCAACAGCAACTCATCAATCCCTTTTCTCAATTCGGCCCTTCACTAAATCCACTCCTCCTTTTAATTCTTCCCCACTTGTCAAATATCCACCCAACTCCTTCACTCTTTCTTCCTCATCTCCTGTTGTAGAGCCTCAGTCTGGAACTACAGATGCAGCAGACCTCCCTTTCGGGTACCAATTTCTGCCTTCTTTCACTAATTCCGAGTCATTGCTCCCAGTTATAATCTTTTTTCATATGGGTCAATTTCTGTGATGTTTATTTTTCAATTTTCCATGTTTTTTTAATTGTCGAAAGCATTCAAACTGATTTTATTTTGTTTTCCTATCTCTATTTGTGATTATGATTATTCCACTGCAGGTTCCTTTGAATGTTCTTTTTTGTTCTTTCAATTTAATACAGTTTGCAATTCCAATTTTTTTTAACTTTCTTCAGTCAATTACTATACTTGTTCCATGAAGATTTCAATTGAGAAATTAACACTGGACATTGATCAAAGTCTTCAACCAAAAGGGTTGATCTATATCGGGTTTGTGTTTTTCTCCTTGTACCTGTACAAGGATTACTAGTCTGCTAAACCTTAAATAAATTGTGCTATGTCCTGGCATTGGTCATCAATGGCAGATTACTATGGATATTCTTTTTGGTGTTTCACTTCATTTTGCATTGCCAATTGTGTTATTGAACATATTGTTAGCATTAGTAATACTGTATACGAACAATATAATTCCAAACAACTTCAAAAGCGTGCAACCTAGTGTTATGAGTTAATGTAACGCATGGATAGATGATTGACAGGGGTTGTAAGGGGTGTGGAAGAGAGGAGAAAGAGAGGGGCTGCAACGGCGAAGGCAGAATACAAGGAGGAATCGCAACAGTGCCAGGGTTTGGGTGGTGGCCCATTAAGGCTTATAGGCCATGTCCTGGATTTGTAGCATCCGGTGGCCGATATAGCAGAAAGGGTCAAAGCATGGATGAAGTTGTCTCTGGTTCCGCAAAGCCAACCAAGGTATCATTTATATACAACGCTCTCACTATTCTAACTCAATTTTTCCCTTTTACTTGGGTTTTCTCTGTAAGTGGTGTCTAACAGAAAAATGTGTTATGATCCTTGATGATTTGCCTCCACATTATATATGCCATATTATTAGCAAAAGGTTTGGTAAAATTTAGGCAAATAGGGAGCTTCAATTGAAAATTGACCATTATGAGATCCACTTTTCCTTTATCAAGTTAACCACATTTTTTGTTTCTTTTACTTTTGTCTCACATTATATATGCACAGTTGAAATTTAGAATTCTAGAAGATTATTTAAGTTTATTTGATGCAAATGCAAGTTAGTAGTTTCCTATATTATGGTTGTTATATGATATAGGTGTGAGATATGATGATTTTGTTTTCAATGAAGTAAAATTACTTTGCTTCTTAACACTATTGGTTTAATCATCATATCATTGATCCAACGGTGATAAAAGGTAAAGTAATGAAAACTTTACTTTTGACAAAGTCACAATAGAAGTTGTTATATAATAAGACGTTGGTGTTAGACTGTTATATTCGAAGTATTGAATTATGCAGAAATGAAGGGCGAGAAGATACAAGGAGATTTAAGAAGGCTATTCACGTGGAAGGACACATAATGATTAACTCTATTTAATTTGTCCATCCAATTGTACCATTCTCAAATCTTGGTTATCTTACAATTTTTTTTCTATATAGTTAAAAGAATGATCGAGTAAAACTTTGCTTTGTTGCTGTTTGCAAATTTCTTACTAGTTACTATCATATTTAGTTTGTATTTCATAAATTGTCTTGGCAAATAGGAAGGAATAGACAATTCATTTTGAAAATGCATATTTAGTAGCTTATCTAGCTCATCTTCCCTATATAATGTGGCACTATGTGTCATCTCAAATTGTACACAATGTTTATTTAATTGATAATTTGTAGACAAACAAATAGATATTGTCTACAATAAATACAATTGAAAATGGAATAAACTATTTACTATTCTTATCTTATAAATAGGCACTATCTATTTTTAAAATTATTGTCACATCGAAACTTCTATTTCGCATGTCACTTAAACAAGGAATTCACAAACTACTAAAGATACTCTTAGGGGTGTTTCTCTAAAATCTTGAGTTAGTTAAACATCTTTAAAAGTAGATTTTTAAATTAAAAATTGATTAGTTTAATGTTTCTCAAAAAATTTTTCAACTTAAAAAATTTACTTTTAAATCAAAAGTTAGAAATAGCATACACTTACTTTAAAAGGTGATCTTTCTTCTTATCTATTTTTTTATCAAACAAATTATATTATTGTTCTCATATTATACTCAAAACTCTATCCTTGTGTCATTCCAATTTTATCGGATTCCCCGAAGGACAAATTCTATAATTGTATAAAGTATGCATATTTTAGTCTTTTCAAGATTCAGCAACTTATATATGATCTAGATTTCAGTTTTGCGAACACAATTTTAACTGCTTATAAGTGACTTAAAAATTAGTTTACGGATATACTTAACTATTTATTATTAAATTTCTTAAAAATTAAAAAAAACTCTTTCAAATCATAAGTTATAAGTTTTAGTAAATAACTTTACGTTACAGAAGAGTATTTGATAAAAAGTTTACAAACCCTCTAAATCACACAAAGTATAAGATTCTACATTTCATGGCCAAATAAAAACATTGGAATCAGATTATAATTAGATTATGCCTAAAAAAATTTTACAAAAATTAATTACCAGTAAAAAAAATGACAAATAATTTTTTATACTTCCAATAAGCACCTGCCACGTCATACTTTTGCTTCTAGCGCATCAAAAACCTCCGATTGCGAGTTGTAACCGCGTCTCTGGTTTTGCATCGCTTCAGGAGATACAAAGATGGAGGAAGAACTCTATGAAAGTAAAAGCGAACCAGAATTAACAAGAGAGCTCGAAAAGAAAATCGTGAAAAGAGTACGAAAGATACTGGACAAGGAAAACTTGTACCAGATGACGGAGAAAAAAGTCCGAGAAACAGCATCCGACGAGCTCGGTATCAATCTCACAGAAGAGCCTTTCAAATCAGTCGTCAGGCGCGCTGTTGAAGATTTCCTTGAAAAACTCACAAACCGAGCTAAAACAGATTGAGGTCAGCTTTACCTAGTCTATCCTTTTCAGTTTCAGTTATAAAATTTTAGGGTTTTAGACATGGCTTAATCCCTGATCATGGGAATTAGATTAATTACAAACCTAAGATGCGGTGTTTAACGTAAAGTTATTATGTGTAGATAAACATGCGGGAAAGAATTACTTTTTTGTACTTGTAGAATTCTCTCAACCGAAGTAGGAAAGAAAATGGGGGTAATGGTGATTTGTGTTAAATTTTTATTGACTTTACTGCTTTTGTAACAAACATGTTTGTCTAATTTCCCTCAATGGACTCATTTTGTGTAAAATTCGTTACCTTTCAGTGAGCATATTTATCCATTTGCCCCCTTTTGTCTCTTTTTTGTGTTTTCAGTTTCATTGTTTCAATTAGGTATTATCAGTCTATCGGAGCTTCTTTATGCATTTGAAAATGATAGCTTCTGAGTTGAAGTTTCATCGATGCATGCCCTAATCTTGCGGCCAGCTATACTAAGTTATTCTGTGTAGAATTTTACACAAGGGAAAGAAAGGTTTTTCCCTTCTAGCTTACTTACAATGGAAGTAGAAAAAAGGGTGATTTGTTTTGAATTTTCATGAACTTTGCTGCTTTTGTCATAAGCATGTTTTCCCAACATGAACAAAATAATGAATGGTCATTTTTTGTTTCGTTGACTATACTGTATTTTGTATCCAGCTATACCAATCTGTTTCCCCCCTTTTCCCTCGTCTGGGCTTCTGCATAAGAGTTTCGAGTTTCTGTCGTTTTCATTGGGTATCGAGGTTTCATATGCATTGGAGATTGTGAACTTCTCGATACCCTGAGGTTTCCGATGATTAAGTCTGTAAAAGTTTTGATAGAAAGTGAGTGTTGAGTGTTAGGTCATAGTTTTGCGTTATTTCATCGTACAGAGCCCTGGATTGGTTTACTTTTGTAATATGCATTTCTGTTATGGTTAGTTGTATATATCAGTTCCTCGTTTTGGTCTTACCTTTTGTTGTGATAAAAAGCCTAATTATCTGCTTGAATATACTTTCTCATTTCGAGTTTTTTAATATTGTTTCGTGCATGTTGTGCTGCAGGGAAACCCAAAGGGGAACTATATTTCAGTGGATTTTAGATGAGACATGCTTTTTGCCGATTTGGATGAGAGAGATATGATTGAACTGTGATGGCCTTTTGTGTTGTAGTTACACTTAGTTCAACCATGCTTTTATCTTTAAGTTGCCTGAAATGATACTATATTTTTTGGCATTGGCCTAACCACATTTTTTATTCCCTTGTTATGATCAGTTAATCATTTGGGTCTTCCAAACTATACACATACCCTTTTCTATTAATTTCATTGCTCAAATATTTTCTTAACAGAACTTCATTTTTTAGGACACATAGGATCCATGTAAGCAGACTTTTGATGATGTGTCATATAACGCAAATCAGAAAAAAAATCATAATTGGTTTAGTTTTGGAAACGAAATAAACAAATAATTTTCTAATTAAAAAAGAATCTAGAACTGATTTGTTAGACAAATCAAACTCAAATAACCATTTTCCTGTTAAAAATAGTTGAACAAGTGAAAGAGGAAGTTTGTTTACACTGTGTTGGAACAAAATCATGGCTTTAACTTGAACACAATAACAATATAATTACTCTCTTATAATAATGATCTTCTATAAATATTCTCGGAATTGGATCAGTTTTTGCCCAGTGGAGTTGTATTAATGCTTAACTTACAATTCGCCTTAATTAACAGCATCAGAAACCAATTGGTTTCTTTTCTCACGTGAGGTTGAGGTTCGCTTGAACGTAATTTTAATTAAAAATAAATTTAACATTTTTAGAAATGCTTTCATTTGTTAATTTTTTAATATATTTTTAATTTTTAAAAATATCTAAAATTATGAAATATGATCAGGGAGTTGTCTATCTGAATGTGAACAGACTTAAAGGTATTAATTAGGACTTATTCAGGAACACCTCGACAAAAAAAACATGAAATTTACAACTTCATATTTCAGAACAATATAAATTGGCCAATATTTAAAAAGGATCGCTAATTGTATTAATTAAATAAGGTCATGTTCTCTTCACCTTCAATTTGGTTCAGTTTAGTTAAATCAAGTTCAGGTCCATTAAGTTCAGTTTAATTCAGGTTCATAAATTTTTAAATTGAATAATGATTATTCTAATTAATACTTTAATAAAAATTAATAATAATAATAATAATAAGAACAATGATAAAAATATTAATATAGAAAAATAATTATTATACAATACAGTTAATATTAATTATAAATATAGTTTGAATAATTTTTAAATAATATTAATTACTAGTGCTATTAATATAATAATGTTACTAATGTAATTATAATATAATAATTTTTTTTATTTATAATCATAGTATTTGATTAATTAAAAAATATGATATGAGACTAAAAAAAGAAAAATATTTATTAGTGAAAAAAACTATTTCATTTTTGTAATCCAATAATAAGTGATAATTTGAATACTAATTACTATATATTATAACAATTATTATTATTATTATTATTATTTCATGTGTAATTGTAATGATAATTATTATTTGAATTATAAAATTTTAATTAAATGATTTTAAGTATTATAAAATTTTTTTGTTATTAATGATACTAAAATTGTTTTATTAATTATTTTATATAGGTAATTATTAATAATACTATTTATCATGATTGGTATTTTTAATTTATTTTTTTATATATATTAACTTTTACTATTATTTTAATAATTAATGTATTATTATTAAGTATGATTAAGACCAGATTCATTATGTTCAGCTAAATTAAATTAAATTCAGTTAAAATAAATAAAATTAAATTAAGTTCTGAATTTAAAAGTCGAAGAGAACCTTGCTAAAAGTAATTACATCACTATATTCCTAAATAGCAGAATGGGAAAAAAAGCACATAATACATAGCAAAAGTGGTAAAATAGCTTCCGATTCAATTACAGTACTTTTCCGAGAAAATCAGCAGCAAATACCCTAATTGGCCAAACAGAAAGGCGCCATCTTTCTCCTCTCTCCGGCCACCGTCACCGTTTCCCACACCAAATTATGGAACCCAAACTGAAAATACAAATCGAAGAAACTGTTAGAGAGATTCTAGAAGAATCCGACATGGAGACTACAACTGAAGCTCAGATTCGAAAATCAGCTTCGAAGAAGCTCGACCTTGACCTAGGTAAACCAGAATACAAAGCCTTTGTTCGTCACGTCGTCAATACCTTCATCGAAGAACAGAGAATTAAAGAAGAAGAAGTAGATAAGAGCAAAGAGCCTGAGTATGATGATGACGGTGACCTAATCATTTGCAAGGTATGTTGATTTCGATTTTAGTATTAATCGGAGTTTTTAGGGTTTCGTTTTGTACTGTAACTTGATTTTGGGCATTTTTGTTCAGCTATCAGATAAGAGGAAGGTGACTATTCAGAACTTCAGAGGAACAATGTTGGTGTCCATTAGAGAGTTTTATAAGAAAGATGGAAAAGAGCTTCCTTCTTCTAAAGGTAAGTTTTTTTTAATAATGTTCTACAACTGAATA
>CATIWQ010158670.1:0-21637 GCA_949673415.1 Euphorbia schlechtendalii
TCTACCATTGGCATGCAAGCAATCAAAATAAACATATGCATAAAGATTCAGCAAAAATGACAATTCATTAATGAACTTAATAGGGGTATAAATGTTTCAAATGATTTGACTCCTGCCATCAATTAGCCTTTTCAGGTTTTCTAACTAATGTGGTTCTCTCTATGTCCTAAGTTTTGCTGAGCCACCCTTTTCGAGTTTTCAACTTAGTGGAATATTCTTTTTGTGTTTTGAAAAGAAGCCCTAACTTTTGCACAACTAACCAAGTGTTAATTGATAGGCTAATTACAAATTTATTTTTTGTTTCTACTGCTTCTTAGAGATCCATTTCTTTCACCTATACGTGACATCAATTATGTAAGACTTGGTAGATCAGTCGCCGTTCATGTCCATGACTTCAGTTGTTATCTTGTTCAGCATTTCTGGTTAATTAGTTGGTGTTCACGCCGCTTTGCTGGCTTGAGGTTATGTAATTGTGAGTCTTGTTGATTAGCGTTTCCTTTGATGGTGTGATGATTTCCCCACAAATAATAGCGGGCCGTGTGAAGGAATTGTTGACGTGTTCAACAATCTGACTCCTTTTTTGTGACATTGTGCCGGTTGTTTGATCTTATGAATGGTGGTTATGGAGTTGTTGACGTGTTCAACGATCTACCTCCTTCTTTGTGATGTTGCGCCGGTTGTTTGGTCTTGTGAATGGTTGTGGTGGAGTTGTTGATGTGTTCAACAATCTGATGTTTGGTCTTGTGAATGGTTGACATTTTATCTTTATTCTAGCTCCAATCCTTTTGATCTTTGCTTGCTTCATTCTCTTGGTTGAGTCAGTGGACATTTCGTGCTTGGAGATCTTTCCATTGATCTTTCATCATTGTATGATGAGGCTTTGATCTTTGCATGCATCATCCTCTTAATTGAGTCAGTGGATGTTTCGTGCTTAGAGATCTTTCCATTGATCTTTCATCATTGTATGATGGGGCAATTGCTATCACACGTTGTCTAAGTACATGTATTTATCTCTCACTTTCTCTCAAGAGTCAAATCATTTGAATTTATAATGGGGAATCCATTTATACCCAAATTAATTTCATGAAATGATGTGTCACATGTGCTAAAAACATGATGAATATATTTATGAGAATGCGTGATGTCATTGATAAAATATTGAGTAAGTAAACAAAGTTCAATTTGTTCAACAAATAATTCAAAAGTCTAATGGGCAAAGTAGCTGAAAGCTAAATTATTACATAATCATCTATCACGAGTTAGTGCCTCCCATAAATGTCCATGGATTCGAAGTGATCCATCCGCTCTGCATTCTCAAACACTTCTTGATAGCTAGAGAAGCTATCAGATCCGAATTTGTTCCTGTATGGTGGCAGTACGCCATCCAGCAGCTTTGTTAACATCTCCGGTAGGGTCAAACGAGTCTACAGCCTGACTTGTGTAGCCATCCAATGTGTATAGTAAGATTTGAAGTTCTCACCCTGCCTTTGCCTTATGGCCTCCAAATGTTGCATTATGGTTTCCATCTGAGAGTTGAAACCATAATGCTCCAGCATAGCTTGAGCGAGGCTATTCCAATTGGTAGCTATGTCCAGCGGGAGGTGGCTTTAACATTCGTTGACCGGGTGGCCTAAGGAGACGATGAAGAGCTTAGCCATCATTCAATTGCTGACCCTCAATGCTCTCATCACTGTCTGATAATGCGTCAAGTGAGCGCGTGGGTCGCTAGATCCTATGTATTTCTCAAACTACGGCATTGCAAAGTTTGGGGGCAAGCTGTCTTCATCCCCGATTATCGGTTGTGCAGGGTATGTGTTCCTTAAGTGACCACCGTGAATGGCCAAGAACTTTTACTATAGTTCCGCCATTCTAGGTTGTTGGAGGATGGCATCCGCTGCGCTTGGATAAGGGCCATATTTCCCCTGGGGATATGCCACAAAGTGGGGCAGTTGAGGTGCCTGGAACTATGAGGTGATAGACGTACTCCAAATGGGAATAGGCTGTTGGGTCACTCCTTTGTAGAAAGGCCCTGGTGCGAATGTGGGCAGGACAGTTTATCCAGAAAAGAATTAACTTTGGTTTTCCCTGAACCGGTAATAGGTAGTAGGAGGTAGGGGTATCATGAGTGAAGTAGGAGGTCCCCCTGTCAGATTGACATTATTAAGGGTGACCTCTGGGCTGGACTCTGCATTTTGGGTCCTCCCGATGTGTTGGTGAATGAGCGATGCTAGCTGTTCGCTATTGGAAAAGGCTATCAGGGCAGTTGCAATCTTGGCGCTCACCGAAGATTGCTAAGAATTTTATCCCATTAGGACAGGGTGATCTTCCCCCGCACCTTCTTCTTGCAGATTGGCCATGATTGACGTGTGTTAAATCGAATTTGAGTCTGAACCCGAGTCCTCACTTGAGTCAGTGTATGGAACACCCTCTAGATTGGCCAAAATTGGGGAAACGCGGACTAGGCGGTGAGATGGCCTCTTCCAAGCCCCTTTGATACACGAGCAGAATATTAGACCGTGCATGTAAGATTCATGATATAACTCATGATGCGGGTAATGCATGAGATGTTTAATGTTATGGCTACATTCACAAGGGGTTAGCATGCCATGATGTGAAATAACATGTATGTTAATCCATTTGAAACAAACAGGTTAGTCATTAGGAAAAGATGAAAACATGTGGAAATGAAAATCCAACAACGGGGGTCGGATTTGAGATTTGTTCAATGTCGTAATATCAGTGGTGTAAGTGAGTTGACTCAGCTACCTGTGTGGTAATAGGTCAATGGTTTGAGGTTTGGTCTTATGACTAGGTCTCATGGGATGAGGAGGTCAAATTGTGACGTACCCTAATGAAATGAAGACAACTACCATAGGTGGCTATCTAAAGAATGATTTGGTTATTTTGCCTAATTAGGGTGGAGTTTCGGATACCTATATGGTCATCGCTATTTGAGGGTATGTGGCGATACATGAATTATTGCCTAGTGTGGGCCAATGATTCGGGTATGAGGCATATACCCTTAGGTTAGGATTTTGACTAGGATATCCTTTAATGTGGGAAAAAGGCTTTGGGTAGGTATTTGCCCTATTTGGGCTTTTGGTGTGTATAATTACCCTGGAAGGGCTGTGAGTCGGATGTTGAGTGGACACCTAATGGGTAATGTGGTGGACAGGTCAAGTGGACATCTCGCTAAAAAGGGTAAGTGATGTTCCTAAGTGGTTTAGGGTGACACAATCTATAGAGTCAACTGTGCCTAAGTGTATGTGGTATCATGATGATAACGTGATATGTACATTTAATATCATGAGTGTGTGCATTCGAGTGTCTGCACAAAAGTTTGTGGTTAGTATGATATATGTACAAAATTGGAAGTAGTATACAAGTAGCACATAGCATGCAATGTCATATCTTCCAAACTCCCGCGTGTATTGTTTTTGGTTAGTCTCTATCCTAGGTTTGGTTCATCTTAGTATCGTGAAAATACTAAGGAGCGCACCTACAGAAAAATATAATGTATGATCGCGTTTGTTGGGTAACACCCTAGGGAAAATGCCGATGGGTTATTTACATGAGGTTTGTAAATTGGTTGTTGATGTAGAAGGTTTTTATTACACTAAAATACACTCCAAGCCTCTAACGAGGGAAATACATGCGATATGGCAACAAGTGCACCACTCGCTCAAGTACTATCTTTTCTTAGGGAGGCAGATTAGTACAAGAGAAAGCTTCACGGTAATAAGGGTACCTTAGACTTATGGGCTAATCCCTTCTACTACAATGCGTTATTATGAGTATGTCATCATTAAGAGAAAACGGAATAATGTGATCAATAATTTTCGGCACTTATCCAAAATCTAAAACCTTTGAAAAAACAAGTTTTAGAAAAATCCCCAGCGAAGTCGCCACTTTGAGCGGATGATAGGGAGCGGTGGGCCGAGAGTATGCGATTTCATAGGCGTGGTTTACCGGGGTGTTTGAAAAAGGAGAAAAGTGAAAATGTTTTAGATTGGTTCGAACCCGAATCCGCCGTCTCTTAGTGTGGAGTCGCCACTAGATTAGCTCTTTCCAGGGATTAGAGTCCTGTGAGGCTTAACGTCCGGGGGACGGCCCACCAAGACACAGAGATTTGGGTCCGAGATAAGTTACTTATTTCTTAAGTGATCACATTATATTACATCTACAGAAAACCGTATTTTCTTAATTACGCATATTCGCGCTTAGGTTATTTTTAGAGTTTAGATGCATGGTTCATGTATTATGAAATAATAAATCATTTACAAAGCAAAAAAATAAACCACCCACAAAACAGTAAGCAAAAATAATGGTTATAATGGTTATGTTGGAAAATAATTTCTTCTCCGTTCGATTCCCGGGAGCGTTCCTCGTTTGTTTTTATAGTTGTTGTGATTTAATGTGAAAATAATGGTTACGTTGGAAAATAATGTATTTATTTATCCGAAAGATAATCAGACTCAGGTTCTAAATTTATTTTCGGCCCGAGAATATCTGAAGATTTTAGAAGAAATTTGATGAAGAAATATAAGTTCAGCTTGATGGATTTAATCAAATGATTCGGTTTTGGAGGAACATATGAAGAGATTGAAAAAGATGAAGATTATGATTTAATAGATGTTTGAACTGAGTTAATGGGATTGGATCGATACGATGTCAAAAACTCATCCAACAAAAACATTCGGAGTAATAGCCTTCTCTACCTTCACAAGTTTAGTTTTCAAAGTGTTTTCTTCCTACACAAAACTACTAAAGTGTCGATGGAAGACTTGGTAATATTGGAGTGCGTGATTTCACAATTACGGCCAAAGTTTTCAATGTATATTTTGGAGTCCATCACTAGTCTTACTACACATAAAAAGGCTAGAGTTGGAGGTGCAAATACAATTTGTGGAATTATTTTGGGTGCGAAGAACCTACTACCATATCAATATAGTGCAAGAGAGAAATTTAACATTATGGGAGGACTATATATGAAGAGAGCAGGATTGGTCAAACAAGACGAAGGAAAATTTACGTTTCTACCATATGGAGTAAGGGTAAAGAAGCTTAGACCGACAGATGGATATACTTCTTGAGAGAACCAACAAGATGAAGATGTTGAAGAAGTTCAATTCGGAAGTAGTGGTTCAAGACAAGCCTCCGGAAGTACACATGATACATGGCGAGGAAAGTTCGTGAAAGATGTTGACCAAGCATGCCTAGACATTACGCCCTTACAGCAAGATGTTCGTCAACTAACGAAATCCAACATTCATTGAACTGCAAGTTGAATACATACTTCAAAATGTAGAATTTGGAAATCTCACCGAGTCCTCCAGATTCAAATTCTGATGAATAAAACAGGTTCCAATTCTTTTCCTTTTATTTATTTTCTTTTCAGTTGTGTGTGATTAAGTATAGATTTTCATTTTTAATAAAGTCTCACACAATGAGGACATTGTGTTCTTTAGTGTGGGGGGTATTTGTAAAAAAATCTCGAAAATCCAAAAAAATTAAATAAAATGAAAGAATCGAAGAATTTGAAAATTTTTTTTGATCTTTGTGTTATTTATACATTATCCATACCTATACTATACAAACATATGTTCCAAGGTTATTGTGAGTGTTAGGTATATCAAGTTTGATATTAGTGCATATTTTTAACAAAGTTTTTCGAGTATGACAATATGTTGAGAGTGTGAGCATTTTCACACAACATTTCGCATTTGGTAAGGATGAGTTGTGAGTAAAATTCAAAAGCAACATTCCAAGTAAGTTTCGATATATATTTCAATGCAACATGAATTAGTATAAGTTGTATAGTTTTAATTTAATGCTACCGATAAGTTTAAGTGGAGTAATATCTAGTAGTGTTCATACTATGAGTTTTATATGATATTCTCGAATAAGTGCTATAAGTATTGAGTGTATTTAAAGTATTGGGAAACTATAGCCATAATAATTTGAAAGTAGTCAATAAAGGATGAGGGTATTAAGAGTGAAAAATCAAAAGAAAGATAGGATAACCAATGAGTTACGTAAAAGGTGAGGAATGGTACGGAGCAGAAACTATAACCATTCAATGAGTGAAAAAAGAAAAAGAAAGCATAGCATGACAAATGGGTGCAAAGCACAAAGTACTTCAAAAAGCATATGCTTAAAAGAAAAAATAAGAGAAAGTGGTATGAAGCATAAAATGCAACCACTAAAATAAGGGGAGAGTGATATGGAGCATAAAATGCAACCACTAAGAGTGTTTTTAGCATTCTAGGTTACCTAAAAATGCCTTGAGATCAAACATTCTAAACTGTGCTCCTTTGTCCTTTATACTTTATACTATACTTGAGAGAAGGTAATAATCGAGTAAGCATATAAAACTTATATGAAGATGTAATTCGGTTGATCCTCCATTAAGAGCAAAGGTATGCAACTGGACTATATAAATTGCACATTACTAATTTGTGGGAAATTTTGAACCTTTACTTGAATCTTATGCAACATGGGAATGTGGTACTCACTATAATAGTCTTTCGCCAAATGAGGTACGAACTTGAATACTAATTTATACACTTTTGTTGTTTTTACCTTGAGGACTAGACAAAAGTTATGTGTGGTGGTGTGATAAATGTATAATTGCACTTATTATCATGACATTGTAAAACATAAAACGATATGGTTTTGTTTCATTTTATACTTCATATAAAAGATTTCACGTGGTATGTAGTTGTTTTTTATGTAAATGCAGAAACTAGGTAAATCTTGGAAGTAAAATGAATGAAAGTGAAATTCTATGGAAAAAGTGTGAAAAAGGTGCAGAAAGATGCTTGGAACTTAAGGAATTGGCAAAGGATAAAAGATGTCAAAGATCAGTAGAAATCGCAAAGAGGAATCATGTGAAAAAGGCATGTCACGATTGTGACACATTTATCGTGGTCGCAACTTGTTAACATTCTCGATAAAAAGTTACCAATTATTCATGGTCGCGACATACATTTGCGGTCGAGACCTTGATAGTTTTTGGTCAACTCTTCTCTTCTTTCAACCGTTGCATAAGAACGATCAATGCCATCAACTACCAACCAGAAAGACACCTATTGGAAGTCAACCAATCATGAAAATTGCCTTTCCATTATGGATGAGGATGAATCTTTGCATCCAATCATATTGAAGTGATGCAACTCTTCACCAATGGACATGACTCTTCATTTGGATAGACGTAACCCTTCACACTTTATAAATAGTATTCAAAACTCAACAAAGTTCGTGCTATATTGTGTGCATGGTTATGGCATGATTAGAAGGCATTGAATGATAGAGTGCGTGTATAGATAGAGAGTGTAATATCTAGATTTTGCTATGTTCAATGTCTCAGCGAGAAATATGTATAAAAGATTCGATTCCTATTTCAATCATTATATTTCTACACAAATTCGAGCATTTGTTATATGAGTGTAATTGCAAAGCACTTATCAATAAAATTTTTTGTTCTTTAACATTCTTTTATTCGAGGTTCACAACGAATAGCATCCTAGCGAAGGTTCTGTATGAGTCGAGACCGGATTCAAAGTAGATGCAAGAATTGGGAGGATTGACGGTTCCCATTAAAGAGTGGATATGGTTTGATCAACTTTAGCTTTAACTTGCATACCTTACAACTTTAATTTGTATTCTACTTATACTTTCTATTTCAAAGTTTATGATATGTCTATGTGTCATAAAGAGTAATTCATTTTGTGTCATTTATATTAATCAAGTTATATGCCTTTGAGTTAACTTTAAGAGTAATTTCAGGGTTAACAAGATTGTGTATAATCACTAGATCTGTGATTATAACTCTTTTTAATGAGCCAACATTTTTGTAGTGATAACTTGATAAATATGGCTATGTGAGAGCGACCAGTACTAAGCATAGTAATATAGTTATCTAGGTTCTTATAAGTGTCTTCTCATGTGTTTCTCTGCAGTGAATTATTGAATATTTGAGCATCCAGAACCTTTTTTGTTGAAATTATCTAGTGTAGGAAATATTCTTGATGATTTTGCATGTTTTTATCTGTTAAATTGTTCGTAGGAATATCTCTACATTTTACATCTTCTCTTGTCTGGTTATACATTTATCCATTCATCCGTCTATCATCCAAACCCCTCCAATATAAATTCCATATTTTCATTTTCCCTGCAACTCTTGTTGGTCTTTAGATCTGGTTCCTTCGCTATGGGATCAATATCTTTTAAAACTACATCGAAATTGTATACTTACAGTGGTCACCATTTTTCTATTTGATAAGCGGTATTCACAACACCTATTCATATGTTGAACATTTATGTTATCAGTAGAAAGGTGGGGAATAAGGTTTTTGGCTTCATTACAGAATATAAGCCCTCAGAATTAGTAAAGTCAAAACCTTGCGATCATCATGCATCACCTCGGGAAGACAACTAGGCACGTTAATCCTAGAAGTCAACCTTTTCAAATATGAACTTTAGTCCCGGAAGACAACCCAACTATCATAAGAGGATGATTGGGAACTTTAATCTTGGAAATCAACCTCGTTAGAGTCCCATGTTGTGCATCTACCTACCTATCGATCAATGTTGAACCCAAGTCAACAGTACTTCATAGTACTTACACATTTTGGAAATAATAGACTATCTAAGATAATGAAATTTATTAAGTATTAAGTAGACAATATCATACAATATCATACATGATGGATCCTATCATTGAGGCATAGGGTATTCCATTCTTGCGTAGTCTCTCTTCTTATGTTCTCAGACACTCAGATTTAGAAAGGTTAATCCCATTAGACATTGGGATATAACCCTCTCTTAACTACTCAAGGTTAAATCTTGCCAAAACCTTGTTTATGTATGTACTTTTTGAAAGACTTAACAGCCTTCTGGATCTATCTCTGTAGTTCTTTATACCAAGTATAAAAGCTGCTTCTCCAAGGTCTTTCATGGAGAACTTCTTTGATAACCATGATTTAACAGTTTGAAGAAAAGGAATATCATTTCCTATCAATAATATATCATCGACATATAGTACTAGGAAAATGACTGCATTCCCACTGGCCTTCTTATATACACAGGGCTCATTAGCATTTAACCTAAAACCTAATTTCAAGGATTGCATACCTTCGAGCCATCCTTGGATGTAAAACCCTTGGGTTGTTCCATATACACATCCATATCCAGATTCTTAATAAGGTATGCTATTTTTACATCTATCTGCAAAATCTCATAATTGTAATGAGCGGTGATGGCAAGGACTATCCTGATAGACTTCATAATGGTCACATGTGAAAAGGTTTCATCATAGTCAATGCCTTCCTTTTGATTGCACCTTTTGCAATGAGCTTTGCTTTATAGGTAACTATGTTACCATCCATGTCAGTTTTCTTCTTGAAAACCCACTTACATCCTATGGGCCTAATCCCACTTGGAGCATCAATCAACCACTATACTTGCTTTTTGTACATGGAGTCCATCTCTGACCTCAAGGATGTAAACCATTGTCAGATTTTGAGCCTTCCATTGTCTCCATGTAAGTGCTGGGCTCATCATATTCCATAAAGAAGAGATGTTTATCATCAGTGATGAGAAACCTGTATCGCTAAGGAGCGATTAGAGCCCTGCTTGACCTATGTAATGTCAATGTTATAGTATGTTGTTCCATGCTTACACTATCTAGTGTAACAGGTGTCGGTATAATCAGTTGATTGTTTGTTTGATCTTCTTGAGTGCCTAACTCAAGATTGCTCCCACCAGCTTTTACGAGTATATGCTCCTTCTCAAGGAATTTGGTAATTCTAGAAACAAGGAATTTTTTTCCTTGGTATCAAAGAAGATATACCCTATAGTCTCCTTAGGGTGACCTACAAATTGAAACTTGTCAGAATTAGCACATAGATATTCTAAACTCGTCCTCTTTATGTAAGTAGGATATCACCAAACTCTCAAGTGAGAAAGAGTGGGTTTCTTACCATACCATAATTTGTATGGAGTTTGATCAACTGATTTAGAGGGCACTCTATTTAGAATATAAACTCCACTCTCAAGTGCATAACCCGGAAAGGATATACTTAGTTCTGCTTGGCTCATCATAGACCGTACCATATCGAGTAAGGTTCGATTTCTCCTTTTTGACACTCCATTGTGTTGGGGTGTATAAGGAGGTCTCCATTGGGATAAAATACCATTATCCCTTAGATAATCCTGAAACTCTTGGCTTAAGTATTCACCACCTCGATCAGATCAAAGGATCTTGATACTTTTACCAAGCTGTTTCTCTACTTAGGTTTTGAACTCTTTAAATTTCTCAAAACTCTTGGACTTGTGCCTCATAAGGTATAAATAACCATATCACTAGTAATCATCGAAAAAGTTTATGAAGTAGACAAAACCCTCATGTGTCTTAACACTCATTGGACCACATACTAAAAAGTGTATTATTTCCAAAGTACTAGTGGCATGCTGACCCTTTCCTTTAAAAGGTTTCTTAGTCCTCTTCCCCATTAAACAAGGTTTGCATGAACCACAGACTTTCCTTTCCATTGGGCCCAAGTCTCCACACTTGTGTAACTTAGTTAAGCGATTCTCATTTAAATAACCTAGATGATAATGCCATAAGTATGAGGATTTCTCATGATCCAATCTCAATTTCTTAATAATGTTTCTATTCAGAATTTTGGTTTTAGTATTTAGAACATAAATGCAATCAACAAATATTCCATTAGCATGAAGAACATTGTTACATTGAATTTGACAGTTATTATTAGAAAATAAAATTTCAAATCCCTCTATTGCTAAAAGTGCAACAAAAATAATATTTTTAGTGACAGCAACAATATAATAGCAATTGTTCAAAACTAAAATAAGGCCGCCAGGCAAACAAAGGCTATATGTCCCTATAGTTGTTGCAGCACCCATGCTCCATTTCCAACTCTTAGGTCTATTTCCCTCTTTGCAAGCCTCCTACTATTCCGCAATCCTGGAATAGAAGTACAGATATGAGTACCACAATAGTATCTAATACCCAAGTAGACTCATAGGGAGCTATAGAGAAACTCTCTATCATGAACATACCTGAAGTAGATGCCTCACTTGGCTTCTTGTTCACTTTATTAGAAATTTGAACCTTGCAATCCTTTTTCTAGTGGCTCGCCTTGCCTCATCGGAAGTAGACATTTGCAATTCTTTAGTTAATTTTGTTCTTCTTACTGATTTTCTTCTTGGCACTCAGACCCTTTCCAAAACAAGACCCACCCTTGGAAGGTTTGTTTTTCTCAACCACAAAGTAATACCTTTAGATCCTTTCGAATCTTAAGCTATACGATTTTCAACATGTTGACCAACTCGGGCAGTGTGGTGTCAATCATGTTCATATGATAATTAGTCAAAAATTGTGACAAAATATTAATTAATGAGGCAAGAATCTGATCCACACATAATTCATGATCCATCACAAAACCCAGTCGAATCAGCACCTTTATATAGCCTAATAGTTTAAGAGCATGATGTGGTGCTGAAGTGCTAGCTTGCATCTTTGTTCTGAATAAGACTTTTGATGTATCAAATCTCTCAGACCTGGTTTGCTTTGAAAAGAGCTCACGAAGATGGAGAATCATGGTATCGAGGTCCACGCTCTCATGCTGTTTTTGAAGCTCAGAATTCATGATTACCAACATTATACATGCGGCTGTTTCATGATCTTTTCTATGCTTCTCCCATACCTCATGTTCATTGGCATCAATTTCATCATCAGGCTCATCAAGGAGGGGTTCATCTAGAATATAATTTGTCCTTTTGGATTTGAGGTCTATCTTCAACGCCCTGAAACAATCAATAAAGTTTGAACCATATAGTTTATTGTCAAGAATTAAGCAAAGGTTTATATTCGGATTCATTGTTCAACCTAGATATAAGATAGAATTTGTTTAGACATTAGTATATGTATATGCATTTAATATAAGGTCTTAAATAAAACACATAAATCCTACTCTTTTCTAACATTCAAATAGCCCCTTCTATTTAAATTTAGGAAATTTGGTTATACCAATTTTCCTTAGTAGAGTAGCATCCATAGCCACTCATCATGAACCCTGCTATAGCAGGTGAAGCCATAACGAGATAACCATGGTTGGAACCCATCCATTTGCATCTCATGTATTTGCTAATCCGTTTGAGTTCTCTTTCTGGAGATGTACTTACCTAATTGTACAACTCCTCAAATGTGTCTCCAATTTGGCAGTAGCTCTAATGATATGGACAACTAACCCATTTTGGTTAAAGCATTAACCCCATCGAAGGCATGTTGTACATGTGCTTACATCTGTAAATAAGGTTCGTATCACAACTTATGACTGGAAGACTATATACTACCTTAATTGTTGTGGGGATTTTATTGGTGCCTGTGGTCTCGCCCTAGTCTAGGTCTTATCCGTTGGATATGATTATGAAAAAAATAATTTCTGGCTATTTGGAATTATTAACTCTAAGGGAACATTCTCGGGACTTGTATATCATAATCATTCCATTATGCCAATACTCCACATAGCATGTAAAACAAACAAGTTCTATGTTTAAGTTATTGCACTATGTCTATAGTTTTAATTTAACAACTTAAACCATATTTGTAAAACCATATGTGGAATCCAATTCCCATTTTAGAAATTGACTAAGTCATAATAGTTCCTTGGGTAATTTTGAATCTAATACCGTTAGAGATTTCCAGGTAGGAGAGGCCCCCTTAAAGAGAATGAGCAACTAAGTATTGTCCTTACTAAAATAACCATTGGCACTTCGATTTGTTATACAATGGACAACTATGATTTAAAGGTTTTGTTCTTTAATTGAGTGAAGTACGGGACGAGCCTCAATTAAAGCATTTACACATGTGGTAAAACATTGCTAATTTATATGATAATCACCTAGACTAAGTTTGAGTAAAACCTTTATCTAGTTATCACATTATTTTCCATAACAGGAATTGAAACCTCAAGTCATACATTGCATACTTTAATTAATTCATAAAAAATATCATTTTAACATATTACAATCAATCATGCATAACATAAACTTGGCTATGATACCACTACTAGTTAATTAAGATAGTTATTGATCATGCAACATAGCAAGGTAGAATTTCAAAACTTAAAATTAACATAAAGGATCTCCTAATCATGCTATGAGTGTTATAATCTAAGTTAAAACATTCCATAGATGTTGATAAGTTTATAAAACTTAACAAAGAAATCTATCATCTAAGTTTAGGATGTCATCAGTTGACACGTGCTTCTCTTTCTCTTTTTGATGCAGCGTTCTCTTAGAGTAATTTGGCAGAACTTTGTTAGCATGAGCCTCCAAACTATGATAGAATCTATAATTGATCCACATGGATCTTCACCAACCAAAACCTCGTAGAGGTAGAACCCGTTAGTAGACAACAGCTGCTAGACCGCTCGAAGACCAACCCAAAAATATACATGGAGAAGGCTCTCTTCAAATAGAAAGAGGATTCTAAAGAAATTCTTCATTGTTAGGAGAAACTCATAAAGGATCTCGCACAATGAACGAAGAAAGAAATGTCGAACTTAGAGAGAAAAGCTCATATGAAAATTTTTTATGTAAAATAAAGAGAATGGAGGCCTATATATAGGGAAAAGGATGAGTGTTAGACTCCCCCTAAAACTAAATGTGGGATGGGAATATTCCCATCCCATAAGCGGGTTAGCCGCATGGGTCACTTGCACCTGCGGGCTAACCCGCAGCCCCTTATCATAAGGCAAGCTCTATTGGGCTTGCCTTGTAGCGTAAGCATGGGTTTGTAGGCTTGCCGTTAGCCTACACAATGGGCGTAAGCACTACCATGGGTAGCTCTTGCATGCTTGCAGCCCACTAGTGCATGTGGGCTATCCTCGCGCACTAGTGGCTTGCTAGCTTTTCAACTTGCGGGCCTACTCAGAACATCTTGTGTTCACTTAGGGCCCACTTGCAACGGTAAAAATTCCCTTGCTACGCTCTGTGCATTTTTCCCTATTTTTTTTATTTATTTCCTTTAATTATTAATTTGGTCCAAAAAATTAATAATTCTTCTAATGAATTTGACAAACAAATATTTTCAACATAGACCTAGTCTATATGTTCTTTACTTAGTCCGGTAAACACCCAAAGTGTGTGGCCTCATAAGATCCCAAAGTATTTGCTGGTCCTTAGATGGCTTCTTTACAATAGCAAGGGTGGGTGAATGCAGCTGTTGGTTACTTTTTAAGTTTATAAAAATATTTTAAACATGATCAATTTTCAAATGCGTGCTGAGTTAGGCGATGCTGAGCAAGGTCTAAAAACTTATAAACTGCTCAGCTTTCCTGGAATAGTTTATTTTCAATCGCTTTTTGAGTACTCTACTAAGCTCGGATTGGTTTTAAGCAAAAACTATAAAACAGAAAGAATGATGTCTGAGATATGAACACATAAAGGCGAAAGCAAAAGTTAGAAATTCAACACCTGGTTTTATCCTAGTTTGGCCCCTAGCCAACCTCAAGTTACCGGATACCTTCTTCAAGCTTAAATCCACTAATATTCATTCCTTACCTTTGGCAGAGTAGCCTTTGTAGTGAGTAGACTCTATTAAAGAAAGTACCTTTCTTTCTAGCTACCTCTCAACTCGGTTTAGGTACCCTTCCTAAACTAATACTTAGATTTATAAAAGAATTACAAACAGAATTCAACTTATAAAATGCTGAATCCTTTACAAGGTTAAATCTATGAGTAATATTCTCTCTATTACAAATAGATTGAGACAATGGGTGTTTGCTGATTGGCTTGAGTTAGAATTTCTTGAAGCTGGGAGTAAATGTACAGAGTTTCAGCTTTTTAAGAAATTCAAGGTGATTCACCAAGTTTGAACATCTTCTATAGTCTTCTATTTATAGTTGAAGCTCTTTGAATTAGCCGTTGCAAACTTGTCATCCCAAAAGCTCTTCACTGTCTGTTCTCCTCAAATCTTTCAAATCTTCTCGATGGAGATAGATTCCTAAACGTTTAGAGATAGAGATTTCAAATGTTGAAGTGCAATATAATTCCATTGTCAAAAACCCTTTTATCTTCAACCAATCCATTATCATAGAGAGGCACGCGAGATGAAACATGGTATTCTATCCTTAATTGACTTTTTGACGTTTGTAGAGGCACAAAGAGACACTAAGAAATTACGCATACCAGAGGATTCCTTTGGTCTTGGACTTTAGCGAGGAATTTCCAACATTCCGTACTGACACCATTTGAATGTGAGGACCATAGGGATAACTTCTTTAATTTCAACGCTTTTTAACCTGAAAAGCATCAAGGATACATTTCGTTTCTCACAAAAAATGTTAGTAGCACAAGTGTCAAATATTTTCTAAGTGTCAAAAAAATATAGCATTATATTTCCAAAAAGCTAACTCAGCACAGCTGAGGTGATATCTATTTAAACTATGTAGTACTTAGTTTCAACTCAGCTTTTTGTACTTTAAGCCGTAACTTAATTAATTACTCAATAAATTGAGTTGTTTTTCCTTAAACAAACTCAAATAAACTTTATTAATTAAGAGTATGCTTAGTACTCAATTAATTTCACTATCTTAATTTCACTGTCCTAGACAGTTTGTTATTTCCAAAACATTTAAATATTGTGAAGTACTATTAACTTGGGTTCAACAATATTGAGCTGTTAGAGGTTAACCTAAACTTGGTTTGCCATCCAGGAACCTTTAGGCTCAGTGTTCCATGCCGATATAGAACCCAATAGCTCTAGACGGTCAAATGGGCTTTCTAGCAAAGATGTATGATCCCCCATTACTTGGATAGTCACATGCTTATGACTTGACCCGATTCTGTAGTAGTGTGAGTACGAGATTTTGATCCTCACTCATGAGTTCGATGATGAAGCTGTAATTTATTTCCTTTACTAGTCTTTCACTTTAACAGGGTGTCAAGGGTCCTCGGAGAAGCATTCCTTATTTATTGTCAACCCTACATAGACCCCTTAATGCTGGGCTAATTTGATTCATCCCAATCCAGGCCTAGTGCCCATAACAACATGTCAATGTCGATGTTGGCATTGGTAATGTTGGTGTTCTCATTGGTAATATTGATGTTGGCATTGGTAATGTCGGTATCGGTATTGGTAATGTCGGTGTCAACATTGGTAATGTCGGTGTTTGCTTGGGTAATGTCGCTATGAGTGTTAACACAGTGATACCAACATTGCCAGATCAGCAGTGACAAGGCCTAGATTGGGTCAAACCAAGGTCCAAAAGCCAATACCAATACTGATGTGACCAATGTTGGTGTCAGCATTGCAATGTTTGTACCGATGTCACTAAGTCAGCAATAGCAGAATTGTAGAATTTCAAGAATAATGGAGGCAATAGTTCTCTAGGGCCCTTGTACCCTTGTTTAACCTCTCTAGCTTGCTACACACTATCGGGTGGTTGGAGATGGTCCTCCTCCCTTATATTGGGGTGGTGAAATGTGAAAAAAGATTGCAAATAATGATGACATTTTGTCTTTAGATTGAAGGGAGCTCTCCTACAAAAGTAGGGCTCATGTTCAGACAAAGGGGAGCTGAATTCGTGAATAGGGAGTTGAAAAAATGAATAGATCATAGGAAAGTATTCATGCTTGTTTTCTTAAGTGTTGTTGAGAAAAATACCAAACCTTTATCTCCAACACTTGGGGTTTCAGGTTAGTTAGTTTAAGGTCATGAAAAGAGCATGCACTTGGGTAATAAGTGTCTACTTGTTCATCTCTTAAGTAAATTTAAGGTTTAGTTCATCTTTTAAGTATTGTTGCTTAGAGATCATTTAAGAAAACATGAGGTTTAGAGATCTAAGGCCATGCTTGAGTTTTAGACTTAAATGGAGAGTCTACTGCATCTCTATCACTCACTTGAAGGTTACTACACCTTTTGCAACAACTACCTTGGCAAGGAATATATCCTTTCCAAAGATTTTTAGTAAACCACCTACCAACAACCAAATCCAACAAAAAAAAGAAACAAGGAGACCCTCCCAGAGGACTTCCTGAACCTTAAAAAAATTGGATTCATGACTATGGGGTAAACCTCTGATTTCCTAGAGTTTGTGCTTACATTTATATGCTCTATTTTTTAAAATTTCATTTTATTTTTGGTTATTTCCATTTTCGCACACCAAACTATTTTACAAGAATTTCTATATGATTTCAAATATTTTTGAGAGTTTTGTTTACATAAACATATTTTGCACAACTTGAGCTTTCCTTAATGATAAATATCATCCAAACCGGTTAAGTATAGCAAGAGTTATGATCATTTGAAGTTTAAGATTTTTGTTTTGCTATTTATGCTATTTTTCATTACTTTCTGCAGGTCTGGACCATCAACGTCGATACCGACATTAAAGAAGTTGGTGTTGGCATTAGCACAATGTCAGTACAGACCTTACCAACATCAATACTAACCTCACCTTGGCAGAATTGCGTATTTGCTTCGTTTCCCTCCGTTTGAGAATGAAATGACCTGCCGAAACCTCTCTAAACTTGGAAATGCACCATTTTTGGTAACTAACTCGTACATAGAGCTCATTTAGAAGTTATATATGAGTTCTTTTTGAAGTTCTTATATGTGGATTAAGGTTTGGAGTGGTAATGGAAGTGCTTCAAGTCATCCATATCAATATCACCCTTCACGGGGAAGTCAGTAACGATATAAATGACAACGTTACCATTCTAACCCAAATAATATCTATCTCATGCATGTTTGACCTAGATTTATGTTTCTAATATTGTTTTAGGTCACCCCACAATGGGAGGCCTAGTTCATGGATAATAGACCCAACAAAATTCACATGCTTCATTTTCACTAATAAAATGAGCAACATATATGTACATAAAATAAATCATCTTATACAACAAGAGCCGTAAGCCTTTTGGCACTTTTAAGTTGACCACTTGGGCCCATTAAATATTGAAATCAAGCATACTTGGTACACTGATACATATTAATGATGTAAAATTGTTTCGTGTTAACCTTTGTGGATGTAGGTAGAATTGGTTAGATGTATGTTAAAATTTATTATCCTTCAGGTATCGCATTTCAATAAAATCAGATGTATTCGTTAGATTATTTGTATAATAGTATATGGATGTATTCATTTACCTAGATCTCATGTATTTTAGGCCATTTGTATTCCTCATCTCCAAATATGTAAATAATCCCCCTAGACTAGGTGCATTTACTTTCCTACATATTTAATTAATTTCGCACTTATTTATTGCTTTCCGTATATATGCTAAAATATAACTCGAAAATGATTTAGAATGGGATATCACGATATTGGAATATGGTAGCCACTTTCCTTATATAACTTAAATAACAATGAAATAAGTAACTCATCCGAACCCAAATCTCTATACTAAGGTATCGTTTAGGCTTAATGGATCTAGGATGTACTAAATTTCCCGGAAGAGCTGATCCGGATGGCGACTCTGTATAATGTAGGCTAGAGGTTTAGGCCTCGAGTCTTTGGAATTCATTTCGGAACCAAATAACCACTTTTTGAAAACCCCATGTCCGATCTAAAGGGCCCAGCACCTCTCGAAGACCACGCGGGTAGAACGTCATCCGCTCACAGTGGTGACTCCGCTGGGGATTTCTTCTTTCTTTTAAACTTAAAAGTTTCGAAGATTTCTGATGAGTTAGTGAAAAGTTGTTATTTAAGTTAAACCCGTTTCCAAAATTTTGAAATCCCACAAAGCATATGCATTAGTCGGATTAGCCATTAAGGTTAGGGCGCCTTGTTTTACCGATTACCTTGAGAAAGTATCCTTTGCGACCCCATGGTGACCAAAGATACTTAGCGAGTGGATCACTTATTACCATATCACATGTACCCCCTCGAACATATTTGGGGAAAAGGAGGAAGTGTATTTTAGTGCAACAGGAACCTTCTACATCAGCAACCTGTTGACCGAGCCCATATAAGGAACTATAGATACTTCCCCTAGGTTTACCAAAATAAAATGCATCTCTTCTCATGCAGGAATGAACTTTAATATCTTTGCAATGTTCAGATAAACCGATCCTAGAATTAGAAGCCTACCCCTTACACGCGGGAGATATAAGGTCGGATGAGATATGTTGTGTGCTATATGCTATGTGTTCTTGCCTTCATCATACATAAACTAGCATCTCTTTACGTATGGCATCATGCTAATCACGACCTTTTATGTAGACACTAATATACATACACACATGTCACATTGAGTTAAACCCTATAATGCACTAATACACGTCACATAGTTTTAAATGATGCACTAAGACAACATAATCTACAATTAGGGTCACAAATTCCCTAATTTCAGTAGTGTCTGCTTAAAAACCGAACCTCTGCCCGCTTGGGGTGATAGACTAACTACACTAAGAGTGGCATAATGTAGTAGCTTTTAACACCCAAGGGTATAACAGATCATTTAACCGAACTTGTACGATCATGAAAATACCGAACGAAACCCATACACGGCACGAGAAGGAGCCATAGTTGCGAATCCTCAAATTAAAAGCCCATTACCACATGGTAATATGGCAATTTCACAAACATCAACTCTATCATTATAATGTCACATCAATATTATTTTAACTCTTGAAACCCAAAAGCCTATTATCACACAAGTATTATGAAAAACTTGTGAACTTCACCTTTGATATCACATCTATATCGAATTAGCTTCAAGTCCTTACCACACGGATGGGATCTTATTGCTACCTTATTTTTATCATTAATGACTAACAAACTCATTTCACATAAATACACACAATCATGTTATTAATGGCATATTATATCATCACAAACTCGATACCCCATCAGTATCACATACATAGTCTTAGACGATATGCGAGGCCATCTCATCTTAGGATCACACGATTCTTAGGACCATGAACATCATAACATACCCCAATATAGTGGTGCCTGCATAGCACCCAATCCTTTTCCCACATGAGGTAACTAACACATATCATTCATCAAAGGCCACACAAAGTAGTCATTTTTCATGCACAATATATAGGTACATACATATAATTAACGACGGTACAACACACTGTTTACCCAAACTTACATGAATCATTCAAAATGAAACTTATTCATTACATGAGAAGGAGCCATGGTTGCAAATTATTAAATGTAAGCTATTACCATAAGAGTAGTACGTCGACTTCATAACATCAACTACATCACTATAATATCACACTAGTATTATCTTGTCCTCCAAGCCTGTTACCACATGAGTGGTATGATGATCTCATAACATCCCCTTCATCATTATAATATCACACCCATATTATGTTAACCTTAGGTCTACACCACACAGGTTGGGTCATTTCATTACATCATACTTAGCTTCTAGGGTGCCTCAATTGTATCTTAATTTCTAACAATTAACCTATTTATTTCAAATGGGTTAGCAAACATGAAATTCACCTCATCATGGCATTCTAACCATTTATGATGGAGCCACATCATATATGCATGTCATGCATAAGTAAAAGTCTATAACCATGCATTTCATTGCACCTACCTGGTTTTATTTTAGTTGATGTCCCTTCGATATCACACACTTAGTTTTAGATGACACATGATGCAGTGCTCCCCAGGATCACACACATGGTGGTTCCCACTTGTCACTTGAACCTCTAATCTTATGGGGCTTCAAAAAAAATCATTCACCAAAGGCCACACATAGTGTTTGATTTCATTCACAGTGTATATACATACATTACTTTCACTAGGGTACAACACATTGTTTACCCGAATCGTGCAAACTATGCAAGTGAAGCCTATTCACAACATGAGAATGTGCCATAGTTTTTCTTAAAATTAAAAGCCTATTACCACACATGTAGCATGGTTATCTCACAATATCACCTCCTTCCTTACAATATTACAATAATATCATCTTGACCTCATATTCACATGACATGGGTGGAATATTTTACTACATCATACCTAGCTTAGTGAGTATACCATTTTTATCTTGGTTTTTTAAACCTAGTTTATTTCAAATGGATTAACAAACATGAAATTTATATCATCATGACATTTTGACCTTTTGTGATGTAGCCACAACATATGCACATCATGCATCAATGTCGAGTCCATCGTACAATCACGCGACATGATCTCATTATGTATTTACTCTTAAAAGGCTGGCTCATCACCTCATCCAGATTTCCCCAATCGTAGTTTGTTAAGATGGAGGAACAATATATCTTGATAGCTCTGCAAAGTATCAATGGTAAAATGACCACTATCTTGAATGGCCTCATCAACAATGAGCAATTTGTGATGGCTATCCACCATCATACTTGTGAGCGGACGACACGGAGCGGTGGGCCGAGAGCGCGCGATTATCATAGGCGCGGTCCACCGGGGTGTTTGAAAATGGAGAAAACAAAGCACCGAGTCTGAGACCCGGAAAAAAGGTTAAAAAGAGAAAAAAGGCGAAAACGTTTAAGATCGGTTCGAACCCGAATCCGCCGTCTCTCAGTGTGGAGTCGCCACCTGGATTAGCTCTTTCCAGGAATTAAAGTCCTGTGAGGCTTAACGTCCGGGGGACG
>CATIWQ010158696.1:0-15069 GCA_949673415.1 Euphorbia schlechtendalii
TACCAATTAATAAATAGAAGATGATAAATGTAAAATTTCTAAATGAATATAAGAAATTATTTAAAAAATCCACTACTTTGTACAACAATATTTAAAAACAGGTCTTTTAGTAAAAATTAAACAATAAAAATGTCTAATAAAATATTCTCTGTGTGTCCATGTATTTTAACTATATATAATATTATTCTACTAATTAAAATTTAGTGTGTCCATGACCCCAATTCCACCAAGGTGGAACTGCCTCTGGTCACATCATCATCCCCTTTTTGTTAGCCCTCCAAATTACAAATATTGCACTAAAAGCCTTTGTTTGCCTTGCCAGAGTTGGGGTCTTAGTGCCGCCACAGATACAGTACGAAGAAGAAGAACAAGAAATTTTAGTGTTCTAACTTTCGCCTACAACTTTTTTATATTTGTATCATTTTTTAGTTATTATATTTTTTTTGTTTCTCTGGATAAAATATAGATAGTATAGTCGAACTGACAACAAAAGCATCATAACCAAAGTGTAAGGATGGGCAATTAGATCAAGAAGAGACAATAGGGTCAAAATAAATCGAAAACAACATTTGAACTATCAAGTTCCTAGGTTGCCACAAATCAATGTCAGAGAAAGATTAATTTTTACTAAATATAAGAATAGGATTCACATGGCATATGTATCCTCCTTATTTATGCTATTCTGGACACTAGTGAGTAAATTCTATTTATTGAGCTTTAAATCTTCTTACTTGTAAAGATATATCCATATTTAGTATTTATCCTTACACCACAAGAAAAAAAATTGAGCCTCCACTCTTAGACTTGTTCTCATTACTTTCCTACACAAACTCAGAGCAATGTGATATTGAACATTGTAGACGGGAAGTGACGTTCTCAACTCAGTCGACATAACTAGATGCAAGATGACCAAATTTATAAAAGTTTTCAATGATACACGTGGGAAGTTCAAATTTTATGTCAAAAAGCCTACAAAACAAGTAAATGAGATATGATTGAAATAAGCTTAATGATTGTACAATACAAGGAGACTTTACCAAATAGTTGTTATCTGCCCAATTCCACTTTCATGACTCCGCATGTTTGTAAAAATATGTGAGAATATTATTTTTTTTTGAAAAAGTATGTGTAAACAACAAGGTTCATGACGTTTGAAAGCAACACAAAACACTTAATATTTTACAATAATCTTAATTGTTTATTGCAACTGATGTTACTTGTGATGAAAGTAAAAAATATGTTCCTCGGAAAGGGATTTTGTTAATGACTAATTTTGACTTGTGTCATTTCAAATAGCAATTTAATGTTTATAGACAAAATGAAATTTGAACCCACAACAAGTTGAACTATATAAAACTCAATATTTATTATGTAATTCTTAAACGTAATAGCACACATCCATGCATTTGAACAGCATTAAATTGTGTTAGTCTTGCACTCCACTTTTACTTATTTCACAAGAATTTTTTTTCTATAATTATTTAGTTTTCATTGTTTTACGGTTGTAATTGGTATTGTTGATATATTCTTTTGTATCACTAGCAAATTTATTCCAGAAACATAAAAGTAATGGCTTAATAATCACAACCAAATATCAAACGCTTAAGAATAATTAATAAGTTCTTGTCAGCTCATACTTATAATATTATTCATAAATTATAGTTTCTATTTGTAGATTGCTTTGATATTAGTTGATACTCTTCTCATGATCTTAAAAGTTATGGGTACGAGACACACAAAAACAAATAAAAATAATTTTGTACCTATGTAAATTCAATAAAGTTATTTTTTTTTCAAAAAGAGTTTGTAATATGCCCACAAATTCAGAGCTGACAATTTGACGTATATTACTTATTAGTCCAAGGTTGGAGTTGGATTATATGTTTTAGTTTGTTTCACTTACGTAAATTGGTTGATATATATCTGTGTGGTTGGCAGTTATGTAATTAATAATGGAGTTTAGAGTCAATGGTCCGAAGTGGTTTACTGGTGAAGACAATGGCGTCTTTTACACCCACAGACACAGATTACTTCCAAGTAATAAATAACCAATTTACTACTACTACTACTACCACAGCATGTTCTTTATTTATTACCAACTCATCATCTTTTATCTACACCAATAAAACATCCAAATTGCCGTTGTAATGTGTTTTGCCTAGAGATTAAGTGAGCTTAGGGTTGTTGGTTGGATACTTAAGTTCCGTTGTTTTCATGACCCTAAAATGTATTTCCTAGTAAGTATGGTTTTACATACTTTTTGGAAAAATACGTGGATAAGTAAAGGATAACAATCATAAACTCGTCTTCAGTATATAAGTACGTAGTTTCTTTTACTAGCTTAAATACGTTTGGACTCATCATAATCTTTGGTTGTTAAAATTTGTTATGTTTTGATACTATACCATGAACATTATTGCATAATTAAATAATTATATAAGTGGAGTTGAATAATTGATTTTGTTTTCGAAGAAAAAGACCAACGCCACATATCTCAAGATTTGAACACCCAACTAGGTTGACACCCTCAAAAAATAAGAGACGCAACGTTTTCAAAAATTCATTAATAAAAACTAGATCGAATGTCTTAAGAAAGGACAAACGAAACTAGTTAAGTACAAGAGATGAACATGTTCGGATTAATAAATACGTTCGAAATCTCAAACCCTAAGAAACTAGAATTGTTACATTTGAAAATAAACCAAGTAAAATAAATACAAGAAAGGGCATGATCACACACAACTCATTCAATTTTTGCTGAGATGATGCAAACTGGTTTCAAGGTTGGATCTTAAAGCAAATTACCTTCTCAGCGAAGGGATAATTATCGAATTTTATTCTTTTCACAATTGTATATAGTAAGTTTTTTCAGATCCTAATCATTAATCCACAACAAATCATAAACATAATTAAAAAATAGAAAAGTAAACGATTTTATATGAAAATACATGTTAATCGTGTATAGTTGGCGTTCTTTTATCTTTTTTGAATCTTATTTTTATACTATATATTATGTTACATTTTATTACTGTTTTAGCAATATTATATACTAATAACTTGTGATAGGATATACATAAATACTTTTTAAAATACATAGTAAATATCTAATTTGTATTATGTTTATGTTATATTGTTACTTCTCTATATATTATATATATATATTTTACTGGATAGAAAAAAAATTAAGCTCATTTTTTATGAATTATTATTATTATTGTTGTTGTTGTTGAGACTTGACACTTGGTTAAGGTGATAGATATTGATCATTTATAGTTTTATGAATTATGTTGCATAGATATACAAAAAGCTTCATTATACTAGTTGGTAACACTTTATAATCAATTCCCCATTTCCTTACGTTCAATAAGTATTAAATTAAAATAGTATATGAAACCAAAAGCACCAAATATTAAACCATGCATTCTAATTAATTCAAGAACAGTTACATAAACCAAATTACTAACACACAATTAAAATTAAACCAAAGTTTTCAATAAACAATCGGTGCAATTTTCGGTATAATCGCCGGAAAATCATTAATTTCATCAATCCAAGGATTCCTCTTCTCCTCCGATGGATTAATACTCCGATTCGCCTTCCAAACTGCACTGTTACATTTGAAACCTGAGCCGAACCCAATCTGCCAAACCCTATCTCCTTTCTTAATCCTCCCTTTAGCTTCCGTATAGGCCAATTCGTACCACAATGAACTACTCGATGTGTTTCCATATCTATACAATGTCATTCTCGACGGCTCCATATGCCACTGAGTCAACTCGAGGTGTTTTTCCAACTCGTCCAAAACCCCTCTCCCGCCGGCGTGAATGCAAAAGTGTTCAAACGCTAGTTTGAAGTTGGGAATGTAGGGCTTGATTTTCATCTTCAGGAATTTTTTACCGACCAAAGTTGCAAGGAAAAGGAGTTGCTCGGAAATCGGGAGAACTAATGGGCCGAGCGTTGTGATGTTCGTTTTTAGGGCTTCTCCGGCGACGGCCATTAGGTCTTTTGATAGCGAAACACCGACGTTTTGGTTTTCGTCTTCTTGTTGGAGGATGCAGTTGTAGCACTTGTCGTCGGCGCCTTTGTGAGTCCGTACAGTGTGGACCAGCTTGTATTTTGAACGCCGGTGGTCGGAGGAGCGGTTGGTGAGGAGGATTGCGGCGGCTCCGATGCGGAAGAGGCAATTAGTGACGAGCATTGGGCGATCGTTACCAGTGTACCAATTGCGTGTAATGTTTTCTGTGCTGACAACTAAGGCATATGTGTTGGGAGTAACCTGTCACAAAAAGTAAGCAAATCTATTAAATGGACTTAAATTAATTTATAATCACTCCATATGCAGAATTAGGCATAATTTATTAAGACATAATTAATCTATAGTATTGAAATTTGGGTCTCATCGATTAAAGTTGTTTTGTTAAATAATAGACAGAAAAAAGTAGCTTTATGAGATGGGTTTCTTACTTTTCTCCTTCGTATCAATAATTAGCAGGGTCATCCTTTTCTTTTGTGATTTTTTTTGTTCATTCTGATTTTATTGTTTAAGTCTCCCTCCCATTTTAAATAATGGTCACTTTCAGGTTATTTTCCAATACCAATATCATATTAATCAAGATAATAAAAATACCTATTTACCTCTATAATTTTTGTAAATTTGAAAGTTGATTGGATACTTTATTCTTTTTATAATTTTCAATGTGTATTAAATAAGGGTAAAATGGATAAAAAATACATTGAAAACCTAAAACGACATTTATTTAAAAAAATTTCAAAGACTCCAAAAATACAATTACTAAAAAAAAAGTTCTACATCAATTTATGATCCCACACTCGATCATTGAAATTTAAGGAAATTATTTGGTTAGCTTTGACATCAAATTTGCCCTTTTCGGATTGCAAAAAATGCATTTTTTTATAAAAAATAGAAAATGACGTAGCGACCGATATCCGGCCTACTGACCAACTAATTCTGACCCTGCATATGTCCCCAACAGTTCATTTTACAAATTTTGTAAGAAGTTAAATTTTTTAAATTGCTAAAGATGCATTCCAAGTAAAAATGAAATAAAACGCTCGTTTTTTGTTATTCATATATTGATGTTTATTACTAGCCAGTTAGCTTTATCATTAATCATTATACAAAAAAAAAAAAAACATGACAACATTAATTTTCATTATACCATTTTTAAAGAAACTTATATTGTAGTTTGCACTGAAGGATGATTGACTCGTTGTTAGTTACAATAACTCGTCAATGATCTAGAAGTGCAACGACGTGGTAAGTTTCAATACGGTGTGTGAAATCGAAACAAGAAAAAAAAAAGAACAAACCTGCAAAAGATCTTTAGCAAGATCAATGGAAATAAGGCCAGCACTGCAACCCATGCCACCAAGACTATAACTCAAAACATTACCTCTAAGCTTATACTTATTCACAATCATGGCCGAAAGAGATGGTACTGGATTAAACAAACTGCTATTAACAACAACAATCCCGATATCTCTCGTATTAACTCCGGTTTTCTCCAACAATTCGTCAATGGCACCATACATAACCATTTCCGTCTCCTTTCGAGCCTCAGGCAATGACATATCTATAGGAATATGCATCAACCCGTGGGGTCCGTACGTCGTTTGCCCAAACCCGGATTTTTCGAGTATTCTCTTCTTGAATGCTAAGCTTTGCTCCGTGAAATACCCACTTTCCGCACAAAGCTGCATGTAGCGTTCTTTTGTGACCTTATGAACCGGGTTGGGTTTGAAGCAGGCGAAATCAAGCAAATAGACGTTTCTTGGCAGGCTTAGGACATAGACTGTTGTTAGGACAATTAGGAGAGCCATACATATGATTACTGTTAAGATGTTGAATTTGAGTTGGGTCCATAAATTGGTGAGATCTTGGGCTGTGAGAGTTGAGAGATGGACAAAAAAAAGGGATAGAATGGGTATAAATATGAGATAGATTGCATTTGTGATTAAATAATGGTAGCCTAGTTTGACATGTTTAAGGTTTATTGAGTTGAAGAAATTTGGGAGGTTTTTTAGGCTGGGTTCATGAGATTCTACTACAACAACTGTTTCTTTTTCTGGGCTTTGCTTATGTGTTTCCATGATTGATTTCTTTTCTGATTTTCTTTTGGTTTGTGAGATTTGTGAGATATCCTTTCGCCTTTTATAGGAGAAATTGTTGCAACCACTTTTCATTATCAACTCAAATGCATTAAATAATGTGCATGTTGGTATAGTGGAGTTATGATGTAGGCGAGCCGAGCGCATGTTGATCGATTCGGAAAAAGTGGATCGTCGAGAACAACAAGTAGGATCAGTTTAAAAGTAGGATATAAGTGATTTTTTTGCACTAAATTTATTGGAATCGGATCGATGATCAAAAGTCTGTGCTATGAGGTCCATCTTTTTCGGTAAAAAAATGTTACAATTCTCTTAATGGGGACTTAATTGCAATTTTTCAAAACTTAGTTGCGAACATATTTAAAGGGGAGTCAAAAGTGTTTTCTGTGATTTCTTCGCAGCTAAGATGTTGAAACATATATAGTAAAATAATGACAGTATAGGACTGATGTGTCATCATCGTAGCAATACTAAACTAGTTTTTGTCTAATATACGTATAGAACAATGAGTCAATTGAGTTGTGGATCTGAGTCAACAAATTAGATATTCATTAAATTAATGAAAATGTTTAATTTGTTTTGTGTTCATTGCGCCTTAGTTTTACATCCAAATGTTGGAGCTATTTTTCTTCTCGATCCCTTAATATAATCTGAGTTGAGATATTATTTATTTACTTGTGTTGTAGCAAAAATTAATTTTTATTTATCCATTTTTGACTTTTCAACTACTATTTGAACTTCCCATTTCAAGAAAAAAAAATTCAATAAAAAAGGAAAAATTCATTGTATGTCATTTAAAAATTTGACGCAACTAATATCTTCGTAATCAGAAAAACTATTTGATAAGGAATCGGTAAAATAATCGAAAAATATTTTTATAGTTGATTTTGAATTCACCCATACTCAAATTTTTTATATTATAGTGTATACATTCTAATTTTTTTTTATGAGAATCCAAAATCTATCTAAAAACTATATTCGCTGTATAATTTATGCTTAAGTGGATTAAACTTGAAATTATTCATAAATCCAAAGATAAACTATTATACATCCTCTGACATACACATGTGACAACTCTTATTAAATTTAAATTTGGATTCAACGTGAATTTAATGATTAAAATAATTAGATTAGTATTAGCAACGTAAAGTTTATTTTACTTCAATAAACTACTATTTGTTTAAAAAGTTGCAATTTTAAAATTCGAGATTTGGAGCAGTGTACTATACAGTATATTGGTGCAAAGTGTTAATATGTAATATATACTTTATTATTGATTTATTCACAGCTAGTAAAACTACTATTGATCTAGTGTATATATAATGGAAAGTTTCCGGTTTCGAATTTCGAATAACATGGAAAGCGTTTAAAAATTATGTGACAAAAATTAGTGTACATAGTTAATATAATACATTAAAACAAAACAAAGTAATTTAAAAATAGTATGTGTAAAATGATAAATAAATAAATTATTTGTTTTTTCTAAAAGAAAAATGACAGCAAGGCTGGTAAAAGGGACAGGTAACTACCCTTCCACTGCAATTATTTTGTTTTCTTGTTTTACAAAATTAGTGGTGAAATAAAAGTTATTCACTTTATTCAATTTATATAAAAATGGTTTTAACTTTTGACAATATAACATTTCTATTTTTGAGTACGTAATAACTATAGAAAAAAATTATTCACCAACAATTTATTTTTTATTTAGAAAATTTTGATATAGAATTTTAAAATTTCGCAAAGAGCATTTATCCAATATTATTTATGAAACACATTTTGAAATTTTTTAATAATTTAATGTTATGTTAATTCAGTTTGATATATTAAACTTCAAGACAATTATACAGCTCAACATTTTATTTTAATTTATCTATAAAAAAGATATGTTTTTTCCTTAATTTTCTCTTTGTCATATCAAAGTAGCAAGTGAGAAAGCTACCAAGTGATAAATTATTTATGTTAATTATTATTATAATAAAAGCAAGTTGGTATAATTACATAAATGTGTGACCAGTCATTGAAATAATATTCTTAACTTTAAGTAGTAGAAGAAAATACATTGTTGGTTATGTTATATAGCTTAACTACCTCTTTCATTTATTCCGGTTGGAGTATAATTTATTGAAATTTGATTCTTTGGTATCTGATATATTCGATTAATATTAAAGGATTATCTTCAATGATACAAAAAGAAAATTTAATATATGTTATTTTGTGGTGAATATTTTAATCTAGTGGTTAGAGTCTAAATTACATATATTCATGATATGGGGAGTGAGTTTTGTTTAAATTTAATGTAAACACCACTAAACAAATTAAGAAAAAAAAGTGATGGCTAGATCACGCATACACAAACTTCTTTTACTGACTATGCCAAATTTATCAATCGTTAAGTTGTTGTTCACCCTTAAAGCAATTAATTTATGTGTTAGAATTGTGGATGATTTTGTATTAGTATAATGATTAATACTGCATTTGTGATATTTACAGGTCTTAGGTTTGAATCATATCAGAGATAGGGTGAATTTATTTTCAATCTAAAGGCAATTGAACTGAACTTATTCAACATACATTTAAAATTACATAAAACTGAACATACTGATTTGAAATCCAAGGGTCTGTTCTGTTGGACCTTCAAAAGAGGAACTAAAATAGACCTGAATTACATTAAAATATACTTAATTAAACTTATTTCAATTTAATTTATAACTGTATAGATATTAATTGATATGTTATACAAAATAACATGGCTTAAGAGCATAGAGGCAAAATAACATGTAAGCTACCGAATAAGGTTCGAAAAGATATAAAAATATCAACTACTCCTTTCATTTCATAATAACTGTGTTTTTAGGATCTTAGAAATTCTTTTAAATTAAGTGTTATTTTCGGATTGTAATGCATATTTTTAAATATTTTATTCATTTCACCATTATTTAATACACATTGAAAATGATAAAAAAGTTAAGATATCTCATCAACTTTCAAATTAATAAAAATCATACAAATGTTATTTCTTTAATTAATGTGATTTAGTATTTACAATAATTTTAAAATAATAATTTTAATGAAATGGAGGAGTATCATTTTAATAAACCGACAGAATTCTGAATGGAGTCATGTACTTAAATAGTTAGGTGTAGAATATAATTAAGTAAAAAATAAGTCCAATTGTTTCTGTTGAAACCATCAAAAGAGCATTTAATGATTAAGTTTGATGAAGATAGATAATTAAATGTGTATTCGTAATCAAAATACTTCAATTCCGGCATGTCTAACAACTGTATAAGACTCATGTTTGTTACAACAACTGGCATCTCTTTGCTATTAGTAATTATCTACTAAATACTAAATATTATTATTTTTGAGGGATTTTGATATTTATTTTTTATTGTCATTTTGTATTTTCAATGTGCTTTTTCTTTAAGTTTTCTATTCATACCCCTATTAATTTATTCAACTTTCAAGATAATCATATTTTAATATCCAATAACAAGATGAGAAGAGTATAGAAATCAACATTTCAATATATTAATGAAGTCTTGAAAATAGAGTATGACATTTATGAAAGAGTAAATTAGTAAATCACCTTATTCGGTTAATTGTGTTGGAATTGTTGATGTTCCCTAGTTCCAAAGGCATTGGTTCATGCAGTGTCACATTATAAAGACAATAATCTACTGCATTTATACCTTGTGCTATAATATGAGTAGAGTATCCATTGATTGATAATCATAAATGTCCCAAGTCTGTTTTAATCATGGATATGAATGAAACGAAAGACTTGTATGTTGGATGATCTATAGCAATGTAGTTGCTATGTCACTTGGTAAAGTAGATCATGAACACGGGCACATGTTGAAAACATGGGGCTGGACCGATCCACACAGCAAAATTACATGGTTGTATGTCATAGACAATTTGCTGAGTAGGTCTCAGTTGTCCTCGGACTTGATTTCAACTTATTAAGGATGTGGAATTGAGTATGCTGTAGTATATTACTAACAGGTCCTTAAATATTGGATTACAAGTATGGGTATGCTCGGTATATTTCATGACCACATTAGTAGTAATGTTGAAGTGATAGGATTGCCATTCGATTTGATAAATCGAAATGAATCAACGGCCACTTGATGAATAAAAGTGATAAGGACGTCCAAGAAGTCGTTGACTTATATTATTATTTTATTTTAGATCAAGAAATACGATGAACTGTGTAAGGGGTGACAAGCACCATGCCTCTTGTTCATCATATTGATGTCAACTGGCAAAGGACTTTATGAGATAACTACTGGGTTCAGTATCTTTAATAGACGGCTGTATTCTGTCATAATTGGGGGTTGTAATGGTTTGCTAGAATCCGCTTACAGTCTGTGGGTGAATCCCATTGCCAATATATGGACAGATCCAAAAGATCATGCGCTTAGAACTACTGATCTGGGATTCCTTGTACATGTAATGTTACAAGACTTGATGAAGAATTGATTATTAATTAATTGACATGTCAAGCCAATGTAATTGAATAATCTATATAACTCCAAGTAATTTAGTTAATGGTATAATATAATTTATTTTATATTCTTCATTAAAGTAAAATTAAGTTCATTAAATCTATTTACATATGGTATTTATTTAATTGATAATTAAATAAATTTACATGTCAAATAATTTAATGGAAAAAATTTAATCAATAAAATTGTCACACTATATTAATTAATTAGCTATCTAAGTTAATTGAATTAATATATAGTATGCCATTAAATTTGATTAAATGTAAAGTTTTAATTTTGTTCATAAGGTTAATTTGTAAATTACAAAACATGGTATTTGAATTTGTTTAAAGAATTAAACTTAAGGATTAATTATTAAATTACAAATTTAAAGGGACCAATTTATAATTAGAATTAATCTAAACCTAATTAGTAATTAGGATATATACAAAATTAAAATAATAATAAAAAAAATCATATACAAAACCAATAAAAACCTGAATGGTTGCTATATATATTTGTGAGTGCGGCCATCAATTTTTGGGTTTTGGGGATTTGATTATTTTTGGAGTTTTATCTCTTGTTCTTCATCCACTCGGCTAGCACTGATCCCGGTTCGATAGGAGTTCGTGTACGTGAGATTGGAGAGCTTTTACTTGAGAGCTTTAATGGCATCCGTCTCTTAAAAAGACTATCAAATAAGTTTTTTTTTATTAAAATTAAATCCTTTTGAAACTCTATCAATGGTTCTTGAGAAGATCCTATTCGAATTAGAGAAAATTTTAACCGGTAATTCCACCGACGTGGTTATGTTTTCGATGACAATTCCCTTCAAATTGTTATCTTAAAAACCGTGAATTAGTTAAAACGACAGTATTTAGGAGACGGAGGGAGTATTCTATTTTTATATAAGAAGGTAATGTAGAAACAAAACATTCAAAGTTGTGCTTTCTAAAAATCTACGAAACTGAAGACTCAAAATTACGTTAATACATGTGATGACTCAGTTAGTAAGAAGAATATACTTGTGAGACTTAATTTATAATTCAAATATATTGTTGATTTCTGAACTATTGAAATTGATTATTTGGTATTTGGCGTATTCAACTTTTGACTATTTAGTACATGACTTATTAAATTTTTGTATGACATATTAATAAATCATTGAGGGTTGACAATTCTAAGTATGATGTTTTATTGATTCTTCAAATGACAATATAGATATGTCATTTATATGTTGTTAGACAAACACTTTATGTACTGAAATTATATAGTTTATGCATCAAATAAATAGTAACAGCTTGATTAATATATGAAGAAAATAAAACACCAAAAAATTAATATATGACACTATAAATTTACGAGACAAAAAAGCTTTAGTTGGAAGACTTTAAAGAAAAATAAATAAGCTGAACAGCTTGATTAAATAGACGTTGTTGAATGCAAATATATCTTTATACTTTCAACCATTTGGGCTTATTCTCATGTATGCTGAAAGCTCAACTATTGAGATCACAGGCTCACTGTAATACTCAATTTGAAGCCCATAGCCCATTGCCTATTTGTAATTGCATTAGCACAAGTTTGACATAATGAAATCTTGCAATACAGAATTAATTCCCTTTTCAACTGTTTTTCAATTGCCACTTTGATGCCTGCGGCTACTTTTGGTACGGTGGTAAGAAACTCGGTGGGAGGTTGTATTTTTTAAGGCCGGAACTTTGCCAAGTCAATGCTCTATGCTTTTGAGCCGGAAGCGTTAAATGTTCATGTAGCTTTATCATGATTAAATAATAGGAATATGATTAATAGTCTAGCTTTTGATTCCTTAGTTTGTCAAGGCGATGGGTTTTCTTATGTAGCCTCCATCATTTTTGTTGTAGGTCATTCACTGGATTTTTTTCATACCTTTTATTAGTTGGGCAAGACATGATGATAATATTATAACCTATGCTAAGCTCATTTAAACAATTTATTTCTTTTTTTAAGAAATAAGAACATTTTAATTTTTGAGAAATTTGAGAAATTCTAATTCACCTTATCTGGTATTTCCAGAATACTTCTCTTAAAAAGAACAAGAATTAAGGCTAACTCTTGATCAACATTATATAAATCGAGAACATGTTCATAAACCAAATACTAGTATTTTGTTCAAATGCAACAGAAGTTTCAATAAACAATAGGTGCAATTTGAGGAACAATGGCGGGAAAATCATTGATTTCATCGATCCAAGGATTTCTCTTCTCCTCCGACGGATTAACAGTCCGATTCGCTTTCCAAACTGCGCTGTTACACTTAAAACCCGACCCGAATCCAATCTGCCAAACTCTGTCTCCCTTGTTAATCCTCCCTTTGGCTTCTGTATAAGCCAATTCATACCACACAGAACTACTCGATGTATTTCCATATCTATACAATGTCATTCTTGATGGCTCCATATCCCACTGAGTCAACTCGAGGTGTTTTTCAACCTCATCCAAAACCCCTCTCCCGCCGGCGTGAATGCAGAAATGTTCAAATGCTAATTTGAAATCGGGAATGTAGGGCTTAATTTTCATCCTCAGGAGTTTTTTACCGGCAAAAGTTGCAAGGAAAAGGAGTTGTTCGGAAATCGGGAGAACTAACGGGCCCAGCGTTGTGATGTTCGCTTTTAGGGCTTCTCCGGCGACGGCCATTAGGTCTTTCGATAAAGCAACGCCGACGGTTTTGTTTTCGTCTTCTTGTTGGAGGATGCAGTTGTAGCACTTGTCGTCGGCACCTTTGTGGGTCCGTACAGTGTGGACCAGCTTGTACTTTGAACGCCGGCGATCTGAGGAGCGGTTAGTGAGGAGGATTGCGGCGGCTCCGACACGGAAGAGGCAATTAGTGACTAGCATTGAGCGGTCGTTGCCGGTGTAGCAATTGCGTGTCATGTTTTCTGTGCTGACAACTAAGGCATATGTGTTACGAGTTTCCTGTCACAATTCAATTGACCATATTAATTTATTATACTGTACATAATTAATAAAACCATAATTTTGGGCTCTCATAATTTTAACAAAATAATGGACAATAATGTACCTTTATGAGATGTTTTATTGCACTTTTGTACATTATAATAAGCTTTAATCCATCTTATGTCACAATTTTTTACAATAATTGGTACTCAACTTTCATGTTTCAAAACTTCTCTTTTTCAACTTTTAATTTAAAAATATTTTTTAAGGAGATTTTAACTTATAAGTCAGACAATAAAGAACCTGTTTAGCTGTGGAAAAATAGAGCAGTTTTTCACAAAATTTTTCTAGAAAAATTGAAAAATGGAAACTATTGTTTAATTGTAACTTTTTTCAGTTTAGAAAACTGGAAATAGTTTTCTGATTTTTTCATTTTATACCTTGCAATAGAAAATATCTTTTTGATGTTTTCTGAAATTTTTCAAACTTAATAAACATAATATTATTTAACTAGTATAAAACTTTATAATTAATTTATTTTATACTAATATACATAGTTGTATAATTACTTGTTACTAACTAACAAATGCATTTTTTTTATTGATATATTTTTAATTTTTGTAATTGAAAGAGGGGTTAAAAGAAGGAAATAGGATAGGTTGCCAAACTTTATTGACATCCCTTAAATACTTGTATGATTTTATTTTATTAATTTTGTTAATTTTGCTATTTACTTCATAACTTTTTATTGCATATGTTTTACTTAATAAATCTAATTTATATATGTTTAATTAATTGATTATGGTTTTGAACTAATAAAGTCTAAATTTATTATTTAATGAAATTAAAAAATAAAAATTATGCTTTTCAAAAGAAAAAATTATACATAATATGCTTTCGATTTTTTAAAATTTAAAGAAAGGATAACTAAAAATGAAATCACTATGCTTTGTTAGAGTGGCTATCACCATTGAAGAATTTAAGAAGAGTGAGATTTTGGATTCGAACCCCACAAACAACAAAATTGGCAAAAATACTACCTTATTTCTAATGAAATGAAAATAAAATAATTTTTAAAATTTGATTTCATTCTCTAAAATTGTCAATTTTAAGTATATATCAAGTTATACACGAATTAACTCAAATTTGTGATTGAACTAAAAGATTTTTAACTTTATTGATTAGTTTAAAATTTATATTTGTTGTTTCTAATTTAATTTGTAAAAATTTTCATGTCATTTGTAATATTTTTAACGATAAAATTCAAACATATCAATAATTTTTTTAAGAAAATAAAAACCAGAAATTAGATTACTAAATAAACATGAGCATGTTTTCTGTTTTTCTGTAATCTATTTGGAAAATGAAAAACTGGAAAAATTGGAAAATGAAAAGAAAACTGAAAATAGAAAATGAAAACAGTTTTCTGAAACTAAACATGCCCAAAGTGTTTTTGGCAACTTTTTTTTAACTTAAATGTTAAAAATAAGACAAGAGTTAAAAGTAAATCAGA
>CATIWQ010158715.1:0-12319 GCA_949673415.1 Euphorbia schlechtendalii
TTTTGTATTTTAAGTGTTAGAATTTGAAAATTTTGTTAATTAATTTAAAATTTCGGTTTAATTCGGTTTTTAACCAAACCGAATAATTTATTTCGGTTTGGTTAATTCGGTTTTGAATCTTATTTGGTTTGGTTCGGTTAACAATATTTTCCTTATTTGGTTTTCGGTTAATTCGGTTCTGTTAAATTCGGTTCGGTTTTTACCGAATGCTCACCTCTAGATTTTGGCACTTTGTGCATGAATTTGGTACTCTGATTTTGGCTAAGTTTATTAAGATTTGTAATGTGATTATGTTTGGATTTGTAATGTGATTTTGGCAGTTTGAATCAATATTTTATTTTGATCGATTATGTGATTTTGGTAGTTTCAGTCAATATTTTGTTTGGATTTTGTATTTCAATCAATACCAATTACAAAAATCATTAAGAACGGCAAAAACATTCCAATTATCAAAGGCATAAACAGCCACCTTAGAAAGTCACAAAGTCACCTTACACGAACTATCCTTGGCATAAACATCCACCTTACAAAACTATTATCCAAAATAGACCCAATAGACACAAAAGTATCCAAAATTATCCAGCCATTAACAGACCAAATTATCCAAAATATAGTCACCAACACAAAAGAAATCAGTATTTCCATGTTTTTGGTGGAGTTGGTTGGGAGGCAGATTTTGTGGCAGCTGAACGTGTGGTGACTCTGGCTTGAGGTTGAGTGCTTATCCCACCTTGATTCCTAGCAGTTAAAATTCTTTCTGTCTTAGCTTTATTAGCAGCTGCTCTCATCCTTTATTGATTAGTAGGTGGAAGAGACTGAGATTGACTGCAGTAGTTTGTATCTCTGCTTGTTTTTGTGCCCTGTTGTGTACCAAATCAATCATAGTTAAAACTGATTTGCCTCTCCATTTGCGACTTTTGGGTGTGAATCCAAGATCCCCTGTCACAACTGTTGAGCTTTTCAAGTTGCTTAGCCCCGTTGAGATTACCATATTTTGCTATAGATTACCATTCTGCAAAGATTGACATAATGAGCCAAATAAAGATATCGACAATTAACAACCCTTGCTAAGTGTACTCAGGCCTTTACAATAAGGCAAATAAAGAGGTTTATTTTGAAGTAATTATACTTGCTGACATGTCCACCAAGTCCTCTTAGAAATAAAAACTCCATAGCTAGATTTGGCTTGACTTGTAGACTGGTTTCTTCTCTTAGAAGGCTATAAAAGAACACAAATTTAGCAACTTAAAATCACTGTAACTAAAAGTGTGAATCAACAACTATAACTCAATCAAAGGCCAATGATTAATGACTCAATCAATAACTATAACTGTGAATCAATCAATAACTATAACTCTATCAATAACTATAATTTTAAATCAATCAATAACTATAACTCAATCAATAACTATAATTGTGAATCAAAAATTGTAACTAAAGCTCTTGAAATAATGACTAATGACTATTAACAATTGAAATCAGTAATTATGACTCAATCAAAGGCCAAGCATAAACTAAAATTGAAAATGTGATCAATAACTAAAAATGTGACTCTATCAATAACCATAACCCAATCAATAACTATAACTGTGAATCAATACTTGTAACTAAAGCTACTGAAATAATGACTAATGACTTATAACAACTCAAATTAGTAACTATGACTCAATCAAAGGCCAAGCATAAACTAAAGGACAAGCATAAACCGTGACTCAATCAATAACTACAACTCAAATCAGTTGCATTGAGTAAAACTGAAATACCTGTGATGTGGTATTTTGCTTTGCTAGTCTCTTATTCCCTCCAGCAATTGTGGCTTTGTTAGTTACAGTTGGATCGTTTGTTGAAACACATGCATTTGTTGCAGCACATATAGTTGGATCCTTTGAAAATTTGCACAACTGATGACATATAATTGAGTAATATAACATTTCAACATATAACTGAGCATACCTAATTATACCTGAGTTACAACAGCATTTTTCCTTTTCTCACTACCCTTTATGTTGTGATTCTTACCCTTACAGTAAGAGCATGTCATCTCAACTCTTGATTTAGATGCTTTCCCATACTTTTTCAGCTCATCACGTGGCTTTCTTCTGTTTCTTTTTTGTCTTCCTAGAAATGGCTTTACTGGTGGTGGCTCTACAGGAGGGTTATTGGCATTGGTAGGGAGCATATTCAAATTTGGTATTAATGTGTGTCGAATCCGTCAAAAATAAATTTATGAACCCTTTACATCGATACAAATAGATTTTGTAGTAGTGGTAAGCGGGATCGTCTCCTCAAGGACTTACATAACTGATTTTATTCGTTTGAATGGCCAGTAAATTGCGATGAAAAAGTAAAAATTGGGGGTTTGAAATTGTTTAGAAAGCAACAGTAAATAAATTTGAAAAGTCAAAAATAGAAAGAATTAAGAATTCAATTGGGAAAAGTCTTCCGACCAAGGAATACTTTCAGCTTTATATCAATCGATCACAGGCACAAAACGTAAATCTCTTGAATTAAGCAGTCAGTTAGTTTAATCATGATAGCAAGATTAATAGAATCTTTTCCAAATATTAGAATGATAGTAGATAGCTAAATCATTACTCTCAATCTGAAACGCACTTGTAGATAGCTGACAAGATTTAATTGCAAAAAGGCTTTACACGTAAGAACCAACTTTAAATCAAAACTTTACGATAGCATAGACCTGTTCGTCGGGCGGGCCGGGCCGGGTTCGGGCCGGGCTTGGCGGGCTTTTTACAAAAAACGTTAACCCAAGCCTGGCCCAAGCCCGTACTTTAGAACTTCGGGCTCGGGCCGGGCTAACAAGGTCATTCCCAAGCCCGGCCCAAGCCCATGAATGTTTTATTTGTTATTAATTTTTTTATTAAATTAAAAGAAAAAATATAAAAAAAGTTAAAATATGTTTAAATTTTAAATATAATTACATTGTTTACTAAAAATCTTTAATATTTAGTAACATTTATTGAAACCAAGTATAAAAATTTAATAGGATAAAATATAAAATCTTAAAATAATAATAAATTTAATGTATAAATATATAATAAATATATAAAATTATTCGTCGGGCCAGGCTCGGGCCGGGCTCAGGTATTTATATAAAAACCAAGCCCGGTCCATAAATCTTCGGGCTTTGACGGGCTCGGGCTCGGGCCGGGCTTTTTAAAAAAATGCGTGTCCAAGCCCGGCCCATGGAAACGGGCTCGGGCCGCCCGGCCCGCGAACAGGTCTAATGGAAAATAGTCATTTTCTACTCTCTCTCTAAAAAAACTTATCTAAATTAGCATAATAATAATTATAATTATAATAATTATAATAATATTAACAACAATAATAATAATAATCAAATAATAATAATAATAATAATAGTAATAATAATAATAATAATAATAATAATAATAATAATAATAATAAATGATGATGATGATGAACAAGAAAGTTTTTCATCCATTTGAGATGAAAGTGTTTGATTGGGTAGCTAAATAAGATTAATAGGTGAGAACCAATCATATGTTGTCTTGCAAATATACAAATCAAACATCAAAATGCGTTAGGCTTGGCTCCACTGAAACCTCATCATATGGACAAAATCCTCATTCCATATCTTTGATACGATATTCTTTATTATAACTTACTATATTGAGGAATTAGTTTCATTTAGTCATTGTAGCTGTCGTTCGTTATTGCTAAACACATCAAATTATTGTTCAATACAAAAAAAATACAAAATGAAAAAACAGTTGCATTTGGCTTTGAGGTAACGGTCAAGATAAAGCAATACACAATTTATAGCATGCCATATCTTTTAGTTGATTTTTTCTTTCTAAAATTCCTCGCTTAATTTATTCATTGGCCTAAAGTCTTTAACAACAATCATTCACAAGTATATGTATTGGCAACTTGGCATATCTTACTTGATTGGTGGGTATCATGTTATACACTTTTATAAAAAAAAATAAAACTAAAGAATTTGCATAAATCTCTTTTCAGTTTAGTTATTTCCTTCCCCGTTTTTGGAAATATTTATTTGAAGGAAATTCAATTACTTTTTCATTAAATCTAATACTTTAACCCAAAAATCTTTTGATTATTTATTTTAAAATTTTTGATATCATGGAAATTTAGGGTTGTAAATGAATCGAGTCGATCTGAACTTTACCGAGTTCGAGCTTTGTTGGTTATATTTTTAACGAGTTTGAGCTTCATCGAATTGATCGTGAGCCAAAACTCGATCTTAATCAAGCTTGTTCAACTAAATTTAGTCGAGCTTTAATCGAATTTTGTTTGAACGAGTTTAGTTGACCTTCAGCCGAACTTTGTTTAATCGAGTTTAGTCGAGCTTTATACAGGTATATATGTTGTTTATTTTTTGTACAAGTTGAAATCGAGTTTTGAACTTCAAATTATGTTTTGATCTCATAAATCAAGCTGTTATGTATTTAAAGCATTTTTAATCTTTTCAAAATTACTGAAATTTTACGCTATATATAATAGTCGAGTTAGTTCACGAGCTTTATTCAAGCCGGTTCATGAACATGTTCACGAGCCTCTAATCAAGTTTGTTCGCAAGTTTTCGAGTTGACCTTTTTCTTGTCACAACTGATCGTTTACCAATTCGAGTTCAAAAATCGTGTTCACGAACTGATCATTTATCAATCGAGTCAAGTCCCCCTTTATCAATCCGAACAACATGCCATTTACAAACAACTTATTTCATTTACAACCGTAAGTGTAATTATAAATTATATCATTATTTCTTTAAACAAGTCATTCCAAAATATACAATTCTATTTTTTATATTAAACAAACATGCTCCCTCTCCCTTAATTTAATTAATTTTGATTAGCATGCAACGACCCAAATTTGTAAAGCTTATTTATATGAAATTTCATACCTTGAAAGTTAAAATTATCGGTATCAAAAAGTCTTCGTGAATGAATTATGTAAAATGATATAACTACATAGTATAAGAATTATCAATATTGTAGAAGAATTTTCTCGATACCGATAATTTTAACTTACAAGACAATTTATGTTTTTATAATTTCATATAAATTTTTTTTTTCCTGAAATTTCGAGTCAGATATGTATTTTTTCACCCATTTCAGAGAGTGTTCATCTTTTTAACGTAACTGCAACACATTAGTGCTTTTTTTATCATGTGACCTCAAAACTGCCATTTAAATAATTAATCATGTTTCATCAAAAAGAAAAAGAAAACTAAACATTTTATACCATACAATTTTAAAAAAGTAGAAACAGTAATTCAAAACTCAGTCTTATTTTACATGCAATGTATCCCTAGCTAGTTATATGAATCTTTATTATAGCATCCATATATAATTAGATTACACTTAGGATTTACTTACAAAATAAACAGCGTACGTAAAATGTCAGATGAATGCAAATTGAAATGATATCTTGAACAAATTGAGATGTTCAGATGAATACAAATTGAAATGATATCTAATACAAATTAAAATGATATTTTGAACCTTAATAAGTGAAAAAACGTCATTTCTCTACTTCTAAAAGTGGTTAATCGCCAAGGTGGATCCTTTACTTCTAACCAATGTTATCAATACCGTAACATGCTATTCGGTTTACTAGTAAAATCGTGTACAATTGGTAACTCCGGTACAATTTATTAAAAATACCAATATATAAAAAGTACAAGTATGATGTGTTCAAATTATAGAAACTGATATTATAATAATATAAAACATAATTTTAAGACATGATTGTAGTGATAAAAAATGAAATAACATAGTTTGTTATGCTTATATTGTAAACATATAGATATGAATATATATTTATATATAGAATATTTTTTATGAAATTAATTGTCCGATATAACTACCGATCGTATCGGTAATATCACGTACCAGTAACTTCACCAGTTTAATATCCGGTACAGTTACGAAAATATTGCTTCGAACCTAATTATTTTTAGGTGCTAGGCAAAAGTTATATGAAACTACATATCAGGATCCCTTTCATAAAATTGCACAAGAAAATTTGTTTATATATTTGACATTACATTCCTGAATTATAAAATAATCATATATTTTTTATCAAAATTTTTATTAAATGCGTAACAAGAAACTTTATCAAAAATTTAAATTACACTATCAACTGTTACTAAAATTACTCCATTAAGTACTCTCTCTGTTCTTTTAGTTTTCTATTTAATCAAATATGAAAACCCTAATTAGTTGTTCATTTCAAATTTCATGATTCTTTTCTCCTTTTCTTTCATGAATACCCTTATTTATTACATAGTGATAAATGTTCAGTTTGGGTTAAAAAAAGTAAACCATTAAAAATAAACTAGTACTCGCATACCCTTATTAATTATTTTATTAATATGTAAAATGAATAAAAAATGGAAGTAATATATTTCTGTGTCATTAACCATTGAAATAAAATAAAATTACAAGTACAAATTAAAATAATATAATATAAATGTCATAACAGTAATACAAATTTATTGAATTTAAGTTAAATAAAAGTTATGAACAATTGATATATCGGCTACTCTCCTGTCATTTTTATAAAAATTGAATAATTGCTATTATATTGGAGAACAAGTAATGAGATTTTGGAAAATAATAAAGTTGGAGTGTTGTAATAAATAAATAAATAATATAAAAATTAAAAAGATTTAAATTTGGTTGTAGAGTTTAAGGGATAGGATTGGGAAAATGGGGCTGAAAAGCTTTGCTCAAATCAGTGATTCTAATGAGCCAACCGTAACTTTTGTATCATCCATCAGTAATTTCTTTTATCTAATGGTTAAAAAAGTAGGCTTAATGCATTAACATCTCTCAACTTGTCCAAAGAGGGTTGTTGTCACCCTGAACTTTGAAATGTAATAGATAACCCCCTGTACTTGTCTAAAACGCGTTACTTTACCCCCTCGTAAAAATATCGGCTTCAAAACCAAAAAGATGAAAATGACGGGCCAAGAATCGATATAATATTATGATTAATTGAAGAAAATATTTAGAATAGAGATGAATTTTTCAAGAAAACGAAAAACATATATTAGGGATTTTGAATGGTAAGAATTAGAATATTAGGAATCTTTTTTATTCATTTTCTATCCCACCAGCATACTTCACGCTCGTGTATTTTGATGGTCATCCACGTAGCAAGCCAGGTTAGCACAAGAGGGTAAAGTGACGTGTTTTAGACAATTGCGCGGGGGGGGTATCTGTCACATTTCAAACTTCAGGGTGGTAACAACCCTTTTTGAACAAGCTTAGGGCGGTGTAGATGCATTAAGCCAAAAAAAAATAAGCTTAATTTCTCTTTGATTGGGCCTTAATTTTAATTCTCAAGATCTAGGACCTAAATTTCCTGTTCCTTGGTTTAGATCAGAGATGGTACAATTTCAATCTGAAATTTGGTCCTATGATATTTGGGGCCTGGACGATTTGGGACCTTAGGCATGATACTATAAAAAGGGTTCTATAAAGGGAAAAAATATTACTTATATGTTGTAAAAGATAGGATTTGAACCATGACCTTTCAGATTATAATTCAAGCAATTTAATAATTGATCTAACAATAATTTGCGTTTACATTAACTTTCTAATAATAATAATTAAAATGTAAAAGAGAGAATATTTCGGCCCTTTCCGACTATGGGCCATAGGTGATTGCACTTGTTGCACGACCCCTAGGGTGGGCCTTGTGTACATACATCTTTTAGATCGTTAAATGAACTTTTACATTTCAGATGGTATACTAGAAGAGTAATTGAACGTTGATGGCTTCGTGTTTCATTACATACTAAAGGATATTGTTATAAGATTTAGACTTAATGCATTTATCACCTGCTAACCTTATCCAAAATGGTCACTTGTTCCCATGAACTTTCAAATGTGCCCCCTGAACTTATTAGATATGCACCAATTTGTTTCTTTACCTCCATGTATCAGTATTTTGTTGGTTTGACTTTTTAAAAATATCATTTTTTCAAATTTTTATTTTTTCAAGCGAAAGCTGCATGTGGCATTAAGATGACAACTAGTACATTTTGAACAAATTCAGTGAGGTATAGACACATTTAAAAATCGAGGGTGACAAATGACCATTTTATAAAAATTCAGGAAATGTCAGATGCATTGACAGTATTTCGTAATTATATTAAAATAAAAAGATTTTTTATGTACCATACTTGCATTTAGGTTAAAGTTTCCATTTTGTACCGTTGCAAAAGTGAGTTTTCATCATTGCCACGGGCCACGGGCCCAGTGATACTTTGGCCCAATCTTCATATCTAAAAGCTGAACAATACTTTAGCCCAATTTTCATGTGTAAGAGCTGAGCCCATTGGGCTAATTAGTTGGCCGACACAAGAAAGAGTAATTATTTATGATTGATATGTTTTGCTAAAACATTTACAAAATAAACTTTGACTTGAAATCTATCGCAAATCCATCTTTTCTTGAAGATAATATTTACAATCTCACAGTCTCATTAATAGCATGTGATTGTCATGTTTTCTAAATTAATTAATTTAATTTTGCATATATTTTTCAAATCATTCATTTAACATGTAACTTTAAAATATTTTAATCATCTTATTTTTATTTTTAAACATCTTGAGCTATTTAATAACCCTTTACTAGCATTCTAATAGATTCCTAACAGATTGTGTTTTTTAGACAAATGCTTTACATTTACCTTACATGTATTAGTATCTAATTAGAATTTTGTCATATTATTATAATTCTATGTGAAATATCTTTTTGTGCATTTTTATAAATATGGATAACTCGTTTGAGTTACTTATTAACCTTTTACCATATTATTAATCTTTACTTATATTAGAATCCAGTTAGAATTTTGTTATATTCTTATCATTCTACGTGAAATTCTCTTTTTTACGTTTTTATAGATATTTAGGACTCATTTGAGTTACTTATTGATATCAAGGCCCATTAAGGGCCCAACTAGGTATACCTTGGCACAGAAGCATGGCTCCTTAGACAAACCTCTCTTCGGCGTAAACACGCGCCGAAACACATTCAACATGGCAACGATATCGAATCAATACCCACAGCGAACAATCTTCGGCAATCCTTGACATCACTCTTACCAAAACTCTTCATCTAGCATCCTCCTCCTCGTCTCAGCTGAATCCGTATCGACAAAACCCATGCTGATTTGGCGCACTCCTTCTCTCTCATCTGTCGCATTAATTACAAACCTAACTGGCAGAGACGAAACATTTAACGCAATTAAATCCATATAAATAGCAAGGCAACCTCCCACATTAAAAGGTAACTGTTACTTTAAGAATACACTCTTACCACCCTTCTTAGATAACTGACTTTAGCATAGGAGGGTCTTCGCCGAAAACACTTCCGGCTGGAGACTTGTTTTTGCAGGATCCGGGGACGTCAAAGATCGTGGACTACCTCCGATGGATACCAAATTGGTGCGGTGAGCGTGGAGAATACTACCCCTAACGATGACTACCCCCCAAACAAACTAACAAGACCTTTCACTCCGGGGACCGCCCTGTTTTTGGATACATCGGAGCTCGGAGATAAGGCTGGAACGTCGAATCCAACTACCACCGTTCCCCCGTTGCAGACAGAAACACTTATCTCATCAAGACTAGAGTATGCGAGGAAGAAAGAAGAAAGGTAGCAGAGCAAGACATGGTGACAATTCTTGTCAGGCAGAGCGAGCAACAAAATGTGGCCATGGCCCTTATGCAAAACATGATGAACGAAATCTTGCATTCTCGAAAAGAGGAACAAGAATTACTCAGGGACCTCTGTAGAGAAAGGCAATTGAATAGGTCAAAGATGCGATGCCCATCTCGAGGTTCCCCATCCGTGGCTAGGCAAGATCGCTCACGTTACACTTACCACCTCTCATAAACATTGGAAAGGGGAGGAACCGCCATGGGTAAAGGAAAAGCGAAGATAAAATCCCCACGGCGGGAAGAAGGGGGATTCGAGGAATCACTCTAATATGGGAACAGAAGTTTCGCACTCAAAATTGGCTCAAAGAAGCCTCTGGATAGCGAGGGAAGCTCAGCGGGATCAAGGCGGGGGATCTCCTCAAAGCTTCGACCTGTCGAAGAGGATTTGGAGGCTGTGATAGCCAGGAAGGTGGAGCTAATCCTGGCTGAGAGGAGAATGAAAGCTGCCGTACCAGACATCGTCGAAACTGACTCGCCTTATTGCACCCGCATACTTGCGGAAAGATTCTCCAAAGGCTTCAAATAGCCTCATCTGCGGGAGTACTCTGGAGTAGGAGACCCCACCGCTCATGTTCGCTATTTTCGTTAGTGCATGGAGGCAGCTGATGCTATGGATGCCATGTTGTGCAAATTGTTCCCCACCACCTTAGTAGCACCCGTGACCCACTGGTTCAAAAGCCCTAAACCGGGATTCGTAACGAGCTTCGACATGATGGCCAAGAGCTTCGCCCTCTACTTTATCACATCTATACCACCCAGCTGCACGGTCCAGGACTTACAGATGGTCCGGTAGAGGCCGGACGAGTCCCTCGCTGACTTCGTGGAAAGACTCCAGAAAGTGGCTCTGGAAATTAAGGACTGCAGCATCGACATAGCTTCAGAAGCATTGACGAGAAATTGTCGAAGTGCTGACATGGTAAAAGAAATATCCACCGAGAGGTCTACCACTCTGGTGACGCTGATGCAGAAAGCCAGAAAATGGGTGCATTGGGAAACTCACAAAAGAAACACAAAGCAAATCGAGGCCGCCGCAAGGGAGGAACCGGCGAAACGGTAAAACTTTGAAAAACGCGAGCCAGAGCGTCGACAAACCTATCACCCGGAGATACCGAGATGAGAGGTGGAAGAGTTCACCCCTTTCAATGCTAGAAAAAAGGAGGTCCTGATGTGGATCGAGAAAAACGGGGAAGACATCAAATACCCCCCTAAAATGAGATACAAGGGGAAGCTTGGGACTTACTGCGAGTTCCATAAAAGTGAAGGCCATGACACAGAAGATTGCAGAGAGTTAGCCCGCGAATTGAGTAAAAAGGCTGCTGATGGTCAGCTGGACCGCTTCCTCCAAAACCCGCTGAAGGATAGGGGCGAGGCTATCAACGGCCTCGCCGTGAAGCTGAACCAGGTTATCACCCACAACGTCATAATGTTGAAGAGCCCCTGCCTAGGGGAGTGATACATATGATCGTCGGAGGAATCACCCAGAAGAAGAGGAAGAGGGGGAACACGTTTTATTAAAATAATACGGACAGAGTGAGCGAATCATGTTACACCTTCTCTCAAGAGAAGAAACCTTCACTACACAATGACGCCCTGGTGATTGAAATGATGGTGGAGGGATACCAAGTGCATCGCACACTGGTGGACACTGGTAGCTCGGTTAACGTGATGACCAGAAGAGTGTGCGAAGCAATTGGAGGAAACCCAACCACCTAGCCATTCATCAGGCACCGTTGATCAGCCTAGCAGGGTACGCTATACGTGTATGCTGTTTGGAAAACTTATATATTGCATTGGGGGATAATGGTCCTAAGTGGAAGACTCGGGCTGAGTTTGTCATCGTGGATATCCCGTTGGCGTATAATATAATCTTGGGGCGCCCACTCATCATCGGCTTTGAAGGTGTCATTAACCTTCGATACCTCACGCTCCAGATACCTACACACCAGGGAGTGGCCATGGCCCGTGGGAATCAACAAGCCCCAGGAAACATATTTGATATCCCTGAAAGCCGATCCTTTATCGGTAGAGGAGGAACCTAGCCAGGAACGGGCTGCAGAGCCCGCGGACATGAAGGTAGTCGTAACCTTGGAAGAAGGGAAAGAGATCCGCATGTCTGGATGACTGAAGGAAGAAACCAAGAAAGAAATCCTAGCAGTACTACGTGAGAAGGTTCATTCTTTCGCATGGACTTCGGCGGACTTAATGGGTGTTAACCTAGAAGTAGCGGAGCACAGTTCCTCAGGCGAAACCAGTTAAGCAAAAGCGAAGGAATCATTCCCTAGAGAGATAGAAAGCTGTAGAGGAGGAGGTCTCTCACATGCTCGAGGCTGGATACATCAAAACAGTCCTTTACCCTGACTGGATCGCCAATGCAGTGTTAGTCAAGAAGTCAAACCGTAGATTTCGCATGTGCATAGACTTCACAGATTTGAACAAAGCGTGCCCAAAAGACATCTATCCTCTCCCCAGCATCGACATGTTAGTAGATGCCACAGCAGGCTACACCATTTACTCCATGTTGGATGCTGCATCAGGCTATAACCAGATACCTATGGCGGATGAAGACAAGGAAAAAATGTC
>CATIWQ010158804.1:0-10815 GCA_949673415.1 Euphorbia schlechtendalii
CTTAATATATAACTATTCCCTTAGTGTTTCAGTTTTTTATATATTCCACATTGATGAGCAATTAATTTAGTATTGTGTTGAATTGTTTGGCATTTGCAAAAATGTTTTTCTATAAGCTTTTTAATCGTTGAGTTTTTGTTATGAATATGAGATTGTCACATTATAAACGGTAGCTGACATATTTTGATATCATGTCATCTAAATTTTATACTGGTTGAACTTTAACTCAAGCTTAACCTTATCATGTTATAAAGATGACCGCAAACTTAAAATGTATGAACCTTTTGAAAGAATTTGCATCGGTGGTGATCACCAACATTCTAAAAGAAGCGTAGGACTGTGAGATTAATTTCCATGATCACTAAATATTGTCAGAATGGTATAAAATAGAGTTTTCATGGTTTTGCAGGAGTATTCCAATTTCATGTTAAAAGTCCATTTAACCTAAAAATTAAAACATAGGTTAAATAGTTACACAAAAAGTCAAAACTTATAGAAAAGCTATTACATTATTACTAATTCATCATTTTTACTTTAAATAATAAGTTTTTCTTTATTCTTCATTACCAATTTATGTATACCTAATCCATTTCCTAACTAATACACTAGTAATTTAAGAAAAAAATATTGAAAGTTACGTTGATATTCTAAATTGATAAATAAAAAATCTAGAACGAATGATAAAAGGAACCGGATGGATTGCTAACAAAAACTAGGAATACTAAACTCACCAGGCTTATATTAGTGCTAAATAAAAATTGACTTTAACTGAAAACAGTTAATGAACCTCGCCGTAGAAATGATTTCTACATTAATTCTAGTATATACCATTGCAATCAATATGTTGAGAGTAAAAAATCTCCTACAGAAAAATAAATTCACTTTCAAACTATTACTCATATATTAGTAACTCAATTTAAAAAAATTTCTTTATATATCAATTGGATGCTCATTTAGTACATTTTCTAAAAGAGGTAGAATTCATATTATATTTAATTATCTTTATATTGTCTAAATTAATTACTCTAACCACATATATGAGAAACTTTATATACTAGAACTTCTTTTAGTTTGTTACTGTCAAAATCCATTACAACAATTGAAAAATATTTCCGGGTTTGATCGTTTCTTTAAAGCCAAGTTGAAAGTAAAGTTGTGTTCAACCGTTTAAATTTTTTTGTCTTTAGAATTCATAATGATAGGACGAATAAATACGGATCGAATCATACCTTTTTTCCATGTTCGAAAATCGAAAAATATTTTTACGATGTGTCAAGCCAAGATTGAATCACAATATGTAGGATTTCTATTGATTTCCATGACCTCTGCAGCAAATAAAGTTCGATACACAAAAGATGTCTATTTTCTCCATCTTAAAAGAAAATCCGGGAGAGAGAAAGAGAGAAAAATTAAAATTTAATCAATCTTAAATTTCATCCCTTATCACTTATTTATAGAGATGAAAACTATTTAAAATTGCACTTTAGCCCTTATGGAGAAAAATACATATAAATCCTCATATTTGCAATACAGTCCTCAAACTAATTTATTTTTCAAATAAAGTTCAATTACCCCAAATTGATGGAATCCTTAAATCTAATTGACTCGCTCATGAACGGACCAAGTATTAATAACACATAAAAAAACTTTACCACTTAAATTTAATCACTGATTAATCGACTTCAAAAATTTATCATCAACTCAACTTTCAAAAAATCATAAAAAAAATCTCATAATGCTTACATGAAACTTAGAAATTGATTAAATTTTAAATTGTTGAAGTCTTAGTAATCCTACCAACTACCAAGTTCTAAAAAAAAAAATAAAATGTCATTCATTAATGATAAATTGGATGCATTTAGAATTTTTAAAGATATCATAATCCTAATTCCTAACTTTAGTAATAGATATCCCATGCCAAAAAAACAAAATAAGTATATGATACTTTTTTTTTTTTTTTTTTTTTTTGGTTTAGAATATGAAATATGGAAAAGTCAAAGAAAGGATGCTTGCATTCCAATTTAATAATAACATAATAATTTATTCGTAAATAAGTTGAGTTATTACGGAACTACCCTGGTCCTCACTATAAGGTGCGTCGCCGTCCGAAACATAACAGTAAACTAACAGAGAGAGTGAATATGACAGAAGATTCGAAATGGAAATCGGAGGAGACGGCGGAGGTGAGAGCCGTAACGGCGGAGCAGGTCTGGTCTCTTCTTTCCGACTTCTGCAATTTACAGAATTACTTTCCGTACATTGCCAACTGTGTTAAAGTGGAAGGTGAAGAAGGGAAGCCCGGCCTCATCCGCCGGAGCACCACCGGCATTGAAACACGGGATTTCATGGCCGGCGATGAGAAAAGTGTGAGCTGGTCAAATGAGAAACTGGTCATGATTAATCACGATCAGCGGTGTCTGGTCTATGAGATTTTAGAGAATAATATGGGAGTGAAATCCTACGTGGCCACTTTCAAAGTAGTTGAAATGGACGATGGAGATGATGTTGGGTGCAAGATCATTTGGTCTTTTGTTGGGGATCCAATGGCTGGGATTACAGTTGAGGAGTACAGTGGTCAAAGGAGTTTTGTGCTCCAGTTGATGGTTCAAAAAATTCAAGCTTATTTCTCTGCTTGACTTTCTAGTTTCTATTGTGTTATTTGGGTGTATTTTCTTTTTCATTTTATTTTCCGAATTTTCTTTGTGCATAGAAAATAAATTTATTTCAAGAATAATTTCCCTTTTTAGTAGTCATAATTGATCTGAAATTCGTATGCCACCATCTTAATCTCATTTTTAAAGGGAGATTAAAAGTGCAAAGACATAAAATCAAAGGAACATATATTTTATACTCATATTACAATATATAATTTTTTTTTTAAGAAACTAAAGTTTGAGGCGGAAAAGGTGCAACAAAAACATGCGACTTTGAATATTTTTGAATAAATAATCTGAAATTTGATAATTCTTTTATAAGTTTTGATCGTATAGTCTAAACTTTGGTTGGAGGATTAATTGCAGCGTACTGGTCTCTTAATTTGTTGAATTATTATGTTTCGTTTACGGTTAAAATTAATTTTTACGTTCATGTTTGTAATTGTATTATTTATTTCCCTCTTTCTACCATTGTTGATGTGTTACTTGTCAATTTGTAGTTTGAAATATTCCACCTTGATGATCAATTAGTGATTGAAATTTTATTATATAAGTACTATAAGAGTTTGTCAAGATACAAGATGACACAAAGTTATTTGACCCAAAATGTTATATTGATTGAATTAATGTCAATATGTAAACCAATAATTTTATGACAAAAGTTAAACAATTTGTAATAAGTGGGCGATTGGGCTTAATTAAAGTAATTCGCAATGATTTGTAATTTTGTAAAATTAACTTTAATAATTATCCTTTGTGAACTGATTAATTATTGTACCCTTCGTTTACTAAATATTGTCATTTTAGAGGGATTTCGTTGTCTCTTTTTTATTGTCATTTTGTATTTCCAAGATGTTTTTTTTCAAGTTTTCCATTCATACCCCTATTAATTTGTTCAACTTCCAAGATAATTATATTCTAATCTTCAATAACAAAAGAAAACTATAGGTCAAATTATTTTTATTGAACAAATTAATAGTCTTGAAAATTGAATTTGACATTTATAAAAGAATAAACTAGTAAATCATCTCATTTAGTTAGTTGTTATCTTAAAAATTGTGAATTAGTTAATATGATAATATTTAGTAGAAGAGGGAGTAGTATACTATTTTGATCTAATCAATGATGAAGGCAAACAAAGGAGTGTTTGGGTTTGATTGTTTGTGAGCTGTCTACTTACATCTTTATTTTGGTAGAAAACTTACATCTCTTTAAATAATGCAAACAAACTTGTTTATCTTTTTTTTTCCCAAATTTATAGTTTGCACCTTCAAGTTGGTAAAATAAGTCATACGTCATCTCAATCTTTTCTTTGTGCAACTTAGAGCAAGTTCAACAATTTTCTCCATTTTTCATTCCCCAAACTCAATTTTAGGAAATTTGAATTGTTTTTTCTTCAACCATCTTCCCAATTTTCTATTCCCCAAATCAAATTCACTTTAAATAATAATATTTTATTATCAAGCTAACAAAAAGAATAACAAAATAAAAATTAAAAACAATAAAAAAACAAAAAGTAATATTATTTTATCCAATTCGTCAAAAAGTAAGTCATATTTTATTCAATTCCTAAAATGGGAGGGGATATACCATATGAGGAATGGTTGGACTTGACCATTCCTCATATTCATTTCCCATTTTTGGGAATTTCCCAACATGGGAAACCTTTGGAATTGCCCTTGACACCTTGAATTTGGCAAAATTGTGCAAACATAACCCTCTGAAGCTAATGTGACAGTTGAAATGGAAAGATTTGACTTTATTTGACAAGTTGATTCTATTTTGATCCTAAAATCTGAAATAAAATAACAAAAATAAAAAAAAATCTCATCCCCTTTACTCTTCATCTTCTTCTTCTTCCCTCTCCCCCTCTCTCTCTTCCCCTCTCTTTCTCTTCTAAATATAATAACCTAAATTTTAACTTGATTATTTCTTCTTTTTCTTTTCTCAATTTATTGTTTATATATCATCACTCATCTCTCAAGAATCGTCGACTTTCATGCCCATTTCGTCGACGAACACCTTTGAAGATGGAGTTTTGGTTCTAATTCGAGATTCAATTTTATTTTCCCTTCGGTAATCAATCTGATCCCCGATGTCAATTTTTATTTTAACAAACCTGAAACTAACCGAATTTGAAGAGGTTACTGAGCGAAATCAAGTGAGAGTTGGGATGAGGAATATATTTGGTTGGCTTTTTGCTTGATTTAGTTAAAATTTGATTTGTATTTGAAATGCATGTTGCAGAGAATGAATTTGAAAAAGATGAGTTTTTGTTTTTTGTTTACATATAATTTATAATAGGTTTGCATGCGTGTCACATTCTGATTAGTCAAACTTTTCAAAATTGTACATGTCATCGCGAGTGGAGTGCACTCTCCAACATGAGATTGGTGGAGTTCGTTTTGGGGCATCATGTTGCACGATTTTGCCAACTCCAGGGTGTTAAGTTGCACAATGAAAAGATTGGGGTGGTACATGACTTTTTTTGCCAAGTTGAGAGTGCAAACTATGTATTTGGCCTCTTTTTTTGTTACTTTTACTAAAATACATACCATTTTTAAAAAAAAATTATCTTTTTTGTAAAATCAATGATATCCATCGACTTCCATTTCAGAGGCGGAGGCTCTTTCGGTTCGGGAGGTTTTATCTTGGCTAAAGAATGCCGACTTCTCCCTTGTCATCGTTGAATTTGACTGTGCAACTTTAGATGAAGTCTTTACTTCTTCGGAGCTGGGTCTTTCTTATTTTTACTCTATTATTGAGGATTGTAAAGCGATAGCACAAACTTTTGTTTCATGCCTTTTTAGTTGTGTGCCTAGAAGTAATAATTTGTTGGCTTACACTTTGGCTAGGAATGTTCATTTGAACTCTTTCGAGGGAGAGTGGACTTCCGTCCCCCCCCGATTGTATCGCTTCTCTTTTATCTTAATACAAATCCTCTTTTCCTCAACAAAAAATGATATCCATCGACAGATTCAGTAATTAGTTATCTTGCTGACTTGTAGATACCTCATATGGTAAGGATTTAAAGTTGCTCTATACTTAAAGTCAGTAATCGACATCAAGATCTTTAGTTAAAAATGAATGAATCTCTACTACCCAACCACATTCCTAAGGTATATTTTACGTTGGGTTTATTTACCTGTTTCTTAAATTCACAAAATTAAACCACATTGGTCATGTTGCATAAAATATGTTAATAATTTATGTAAAGTGGAAAAGTAAAATAATGGATCATCCCATGCGCGCCAATTGAATATAATACTCAATACAAGCTGCAGAAAACCAATAAAAAAAAAGAAATCAATTGCATAGTGAAGATGGCATAATCCAAATGTTAAGAAGGCAGAGGTGAAAGGCGTGACGGCGGAGCAAGCCTGGTCTCTTCTAGCCGACTTTAGCAATTTACAAAAATACTTTCAGTACGTTGCCACTTGTGTTAAAGTGGAAGGTGAAGATGGTAAGCCCGGCCTCGTTCGCCGGAGCACTTTCGGCCACAATCAGAATGGGAAATGGTCAAATGAGAAACTGATCATGTGTTCGAGCCTCTTATACCAACTATTTAGAAGTGCAAACTCGCATAGGTTTTGTCAATACCAATATTCAATATGAAAGTGGAAACCGCAAATATACGATTGCAATGTAGTTATAAAATATCGATCCTAAGAGGAAATGACAATTGGTCAAGTTTATGTCACTAATATAGATAAAAAGAGAAAGGTAGGTTAAAGTAATATAAAATATATAAACAACAATTGAAAATTATATTCAGCATTAGATGACAATTGACACACTTATTCAGGGTCTAATTATTATATCCTTCATATATGTGTACAAAACTATGATATGACACTATGAATGTCTAATTGTTCTACTTGTATGCATGCAAGAAACCTAATTATAAAAGGTTTACACCTGATTATGGTGATATATATATATATGTGTGTGTGTGTGTGTGTGTGTGTGTATGATTTCGAACCTATTTGAGTATTTTCTTTACATAGACATATTCTACACATCTTGAGCTTTCCGGAATGATAAAGATCATCAAAATCCGTTAAATATAGTTAAAGTTATGATCGTTTGATGTTTTGGATCTTGTTTTTGTTGTTTTCTGCTATTTTCTGTGTTTTCATGCAAGTCTGGAAAATCAATGTCGTTAACGACATCACCTAATGTCGTTAACGACATTGGATTTGGCAAAATGCAGTTTCGCTTTGTTTTGCTCCATTTTGAATCGTTTGAGCCCGGAACGACCCCTTGAGACCCTGCTGAGTTTGGAAATGCATCATTGGGGGTAACAAATATCTAAATTGTAATTATTTAGGATTTATAAATGATTTATTAATGTATTAATGTGTTAATTAAAGTTTGGAGTAGCAACGGAAGCGCTTCGGGTCATTCATATCAATATCGCCCTTCACAGGGAAGTCGATAACGATATGAATGACATCGTTACCGTTGTTAACCCAAACGATGGCTATGTTATGCATGCTCGGCCTAGATCTATATTTCTAAATGTCTTTTTAGGTCACCCCCCACGAAGGGAATAAAACGTATTCCCGGATAACCGTCCTCACTACTTTACCATGCGGTCATTTTCACTAATAAAATCGACCAACGTACGTGTAAATAAAAAAAAAACCATTTTTATTTTAACAACTTTAAACCATCGATGTTTTAATTAGACCACACGGGCCTCACTAAAATCAAATCGAACATACATGTCATATCTTGTGCTAACCTTTGTGGGTGCAGGTTAGATGTATGCCTAGGATTTTATTTTCCTTCAAGTATTGTAAATATTACTTTTAGGAATTGTAATTAATAGATTAGGCGGGCGGTTGCATCCCGAGGTTATGTAACCTTTAATCTTTACTTTACCGCATTTACTTTCCGCATTTACTTAATGTTTAATGTAATGATTTATTGCTTTCCGCATGCACATTAAAATATGCACACAAACTCGAAAAAAAAAGACCTAAGTGCGAATATGCATAACTAAGAAAATACGGTTTTCTATAGATGTAATATAATGTGATCACATAACAAATAAGCAACTTATCCCGAACCCGAATCCGAATTTCTGTGTCTTAGTGGGCCGTCCCCCAGAAGTTAAGCCTTACAAGACTCTAATTCCTGGAAAGAGCTAATCCAGGTGGTGACTCCACACTAAGAGACGGTGAATTCGGTTTGAACCGATTTAAAAATGTTTTCGCTTTCTCCAACAACTTTTTCCCAGGTCCCACAACCCGGTGCTTTTTACATAAACACCCCGATGGACCGCGCCTCTCATATCCTGCGCTCTCTACCCACCTCTCCGTGTTTTCCGCTCACACTTATCCTTAGGCCCATTTTGGCATGCGTGATCGTGACTTTTTTCTCCAAAACTTTTTGTTTCTCAGTATGTAATGGCACAAGCGCGAGTCATAGTCTTGGGCGCTAATAGCTGAATCTTCAATATTCTTCTTCTAGACTTAGTCATTTCGAGCTTTATCCAAATCACCAATTTTTACCTCCAATTTGCATACATTTGCATCATTTTCCATAATTTTTGCAATAAATTCCAATTCCAAGTAATTTGCCTCTCCATTTCACTTAAAATCTTTAATTGCACCAAAAACAACTACATATCATGTGAAATTTTTTAAAAGAAAGTAAAATCACCAATATATGTATTAGTGGAGAATTATTTACTAGAATAAGTTTCTTTTTACACTTAACTTGTGTCTTGTCCTCAAGGTAATAACAACAATGAAGTAAAGTTTACAGTCCATAAGGAACATTTGATATGATCCATGCCAAAATTAGGCAATGTAAAATAATCAAATGTGTACCTTATGTCATCTGGAAGGTTACTAGGTCATGTCTTCATCGTAAATGTCCTTACTTGCTCAAATATCTTCTCAAATATAACATCAAGTATTAAGAACAATGAAAAGCTCACTTTCAATATTAATCTCAAGGCATTTTTAGGTAATTTATTGATCTAAACACTTCTGTGGTTGCATTTTATGCTCCATACCAATCTCATTAATATAGAAATGATTATATTTACTTTGTATATATTTTAAAAGTGATTGCATTTTATACTCCATATCACTTCGTATGCACCAATTATCGTATTCGTACCAATTTTCGCATTTGCCAAGTGCATAGATTTTTTTCGCACCAATTATCTTTCATGTATGCACCCATTTTACGTGTTATGCATAATCATTTACCTCTCACGAATAGTTGCACACACGAAAAATAATTGGTGCGTGCGAATTCAGGTCCGTTCATGATTTTTTGTCACAATGCAAATTTAATCTAGAGGTAGCTGTTTGGAAAATTGAACAATTCGAAGGTAATTAGCGAGTTTTTTTTTACAAAGAATTCAAATTAGAAATAAAAATCCCTGCACATATTAGATGAAATTTAAACAATAATTTTAATCATTAACACTATGCTAACATATACTCTAACATATTTTTCTAAAGGTGTTGTTAATTTTACTAATAAAAAGTTATTTAAACTAATAAAAATTGTCGAAATAATTATTTTGAAAAATTAATGCACACGTCCATGAATTTAAAGATTTTATGATAATTTATAAACGTGTTTAACATTTTTATGGGAAAATCCATACTACATCTCAATTTCCCTTCTGGTACTTGCCCTATCTTAAGTTAAAAAATTTTGTATATGAAGTACTTAACTGGTACATATAATATACTTGGTTGCAATAAAAAATGTTTGATTAAAACTTAGTCAATTAATGGATTGTGCTTCTCCATCCAAAATTTTCTTGTTTCTCATGTCTTTTTGGTTATATTTTCCTTCTGTCTCCCTCTATTTCACATTTATTATAATTAATGTTATTAAATTTCAGTATTTACTTAGAATATACTTTGTAATATAACTTGTTAATATAATAAAAAATTTTAAATAAAAATCATTATAATCCACAATTCTGGCGACATTTAGCATTGTGGGTCCTAAGTCAAGTATTGGATTCTGCTGCTTATTGTTTTGATTATTTATTTTTAAATAAATTTGGATCTTTTAAATTATTTTAATGGTTATTTTCTCGTAAATTTTCAAAAGTTTCAAACAACCTTTGATCTTGTAAAAGGTTTATCAATTTGCCCCTAACCGACTTTGAATATAAATATTTAAAATTTGAATCATTATAATCCCTCATTCATCATTTAGCATCGTGGGCTCACCATGTCGACCATCAATTCTGCTATTTATTGTTCTTATTATCTATATCATCACCCAATCAAATATTCAAATCATATGTTATTTATGTCTAAATATGCCGGGACTTATTAAGTTGTTCATAATCAACCATTTCCTCGTAAATTTTCAAAAAATGTAATTAACCCTTCAACTTGTAAAAAGTTCACTAATTTGTCCATCAAGCCCTACGTGTTAGCAATTTGATTGATTTGACTTTACAAATATATTATTTATTTGATTTTTCTCTAATCAAAATTTAATACACATGGAAAATTCAAGGTTTATTTCAAATTTGAAAAGGTTTACAAGAAAACGGATGTTCAGAAACAATTTTATGAAATTTGAAAATATCGTCTATAATAAAGTCAAAGTTATCACGTCAACCAATAATGAAAAAGCGGTATACTCTTATTTAGAAATAAAATTGGAACTTTTAGATATCCAGTATAGCACACAACGAAAAGTGTCCTTAAACAAATAAACTTTGATAGTGAAATTCAAATTCTACCAAGACAGTTGAAAATTTGATGCGTCGTTAGCCATCAAATATTGTGCGATTATTATACAACATTATGATGCAGGCCCTACATCAGTAATATTTGATGTATTATGTTTCCTTATTATTTACGGTTTATGTCATTGAGTTTTCCTATAAATAGGATTCAATTTTTCTTATTCAATACACCTCAGAAATAAGAAATAAAATCTCTTTCATATTCTCTCTATGCTTCTCTTCTTATAGCTATAATATTTTTGCAGTTATATTTTATTTCCAACACGTTATCAGCACGACTTTGCTCTATCAAAAATCCAACCAAATATTCCTAAAGTAAAGGTGTGATTTTATTTTCAAATATGTCTCATTTGAAAAATCTTGATTTTACTCCTCTTGATGTATCCGGAAAAAACTACTTAACTTAGGTGGTCGATG
>CATIWQ010158819.1:0-14782 GCA_949673415.1 Euphorbia schlechtendalii
TATAAAAAGACTTTATTAAAGGCTTCCATATAATCCCAATAATTAAATTTTATTGAAGATTTAGTTTCAGGTTGAAAATATTCACGCTCCCTGAAAGTACTTAAACCCCAATCTTCAGCAGACATAATCTGCTTGATAATGACTTTACTAAAGCTATAAACTTTAGATCCTTTTCCTCCAATAGAAAAATGGGTAATTTCCCATGAATTTGTAACCTTGAGAATATTCTCATAAAATGATCTGGGTTTATATGAACCAGTAGTAAAAAAAAGCACCTGTATCAAAATATTTTTGCATTAAGTGCCAAATATCATTTTTGTAATGAAGATCTCTGTCTTCAAGAAGAAGTATAACTTCTTTATAATCATGTTGAATATATAACATGTCATCAGAATCTTCTTCTTCAGCTACTATATTAGCATAAGAAGGATTTGAAGTATCTGCCTGAGTATTACTCTGACTTTTTTTGGCTTTAAATTCCAAAAATTCCTTATATAAAGGATCATTTGTTCCTGAAGTATTTGCAACATTCTCAGCTATTAGCTTAGAAGTTGCATTTTGGGCCAATATTAATGGCTTGCTATACCTTCCTCTATAAGAGGACTGTCCTCTTCCTCTGTTACCTTTCGTGCTCATCCTGAAAATAATCAAATTCAGAGCTATTAGCTAACTGTAAATATTCACGATTAAGAAAATTAGGAAGACTACTATCTGTTCCTTTTTTATAACAAATTTCAAAATCAAAAGGGGCTAATTGAGCCTGCCATCTAGCAAACATTTGCTTAGAAACATCATGTTTAAAATCTTTATTAAACATATATTTAGCAGCCTGAAAATCAGTTTTTATTAAAAACTTTTGATTATACAAATCATCTTGAAATTTTAAAACACATTTTAATATTGCAAGAATTTCTTTAGCTATTGTAACATAATTCTTTTAGCTATCATTCCATTTTCCTGAATGGAATCTAAAAAGATATTATTGTTTATCTATAGGAGAAATTTGTTTGAGAATTCTTCCATACCCAATATCAGAAGCATCAGTCTCAATAATTTTTTCCCATGTGGGATTTGCTATCATTAAGCATGGTAAACTATTAACTTTACTCTTAATATGTTTAACAACCTCTGTATGACTATTAGTCCAAGGTTGAGGATTTTTCTTTAGCCTATCATATAAAATAGCTGTATCTTTAGCAAGATCTTTATAATAAGGAGAAATATAATTAATTTAAACTTCCTAAAAATCATTGTAATTGAGTTTTATCTTTAATTTCATCTAGAAATTTAGAAGCAAAATCAATACTCCTACTTATAGGAATTATTTTTCCTTTATCAATATTATGACCTAAAAATCTAACTTTTGTTTGAAAAAGTTGCATCTTTGGTTTGGATATTACTAAACCATTTTGAATGACAATTTTTTTAAATATATCTAAATGTTTAAAATGAATTTCAATATTTTTTGAAAATACTAAAATATCATCTACATAAACAATGATAAAATCAATATAAGGATTAAAAATATCATTCATGATATTTTGAAACTCAGAAGGTGCATTTTTTAAACCAAAAGGCATCACCTTCCATTCATATTGTCCAAACGGAACATTGAAAGCTGTTTTATAAACATCTTTTTCCTGGATTTGAATTTGCCAATACCCAGATTTTAAATCAAATTTTGAAAAAATTAAAACACTATGAAGCCTGTCCAATAAATCTTTTTTATTTGGTATAGGATATCTTATCCATTTTAAAACCTTATTAAGAGGTTTATAATTTATTACTAATCTTGGTATTCCTCTTTCTTTTTCAGCATGTTTATTAACATAAAAAGTTGTACAAGACCAAGGAGACTTTGAATGTCTTATTAAACCTTTATTTTGAAGATTATTAATTTAATTTTTACATAGATTTAAATATTCTATATTCATTTGACAAGGTCTATCCTTAGTAGGAATTTGGTTTTCATTAAAACCCTCTTCATAAGGAAGAGAAATAATATGTTTTTTTCTATCCCAAAAAGCATTAGAATGATCATTACGTATTTGTAAAGTAAATTCATTATTAATGAATTTAATCTTTTCTTGTAATTTAGGATTATTTAATTTATCCACAATATTTAAAATATCAATTTCTTGTTTAAGAAAAGAAATTTGATTTTGTTTATTCATTATAAAAGAATCTTTAACTTGATTTAAAATTCTAGTAATTGGTTCAGTTATAAAATGAAAATAAATCTCATTTCCTTGAAAATTCCCATAAAAACCTTTTGTATCAATAGATTTTAAAGGGAAAAGACTCCTGATAAATGGAGTTCCAAGTATAACTTGATTTGTAATGTCTTTTACAAGTAAAAATCCTGTAGAAATACAGACTTTATTTTTACAAATAAAAGCTTTTGGAATTTTATATTAATTTTTAATTTCTGTCAATTAGCAGAACTTAAAGATTGTGAAGTTTTATGAAAATACTTAGTAGGAATAATACCTTCCTGTATACAATTTAAATCTGCACCACTTTCAACAAGTGCAATTAAATTATTAATAAAATGTCCTTCTATAAGAAGAGATATTTTAATATACCATTTTTGAGATGTCATTATCTCTAAAGTAGATAAAAAAATCATTTTGTTCTGATATATTATCATAATTTTGACCAATAGGAGATTTTCCTTTAAAATTTTCAAGTCTATTAACTCTTTCTTCAAGACTTTTATTATTAAGTCTTAAATTTTTTATTTCATCTTTAAGATTATTAATCTCTATGACTAAATCACTTATACTAGCAATACTATTAGTTTGCTTTTGTTTTTACATACATTTTACTTCTGCCATAGTATATGTTTCAGAAGTTTTTTGAGTTATAAACTCCTTTTGAGTATGAAAATCATTAAAATCTATTTGTTCAATAATTTTAAGCCTAAGCTCAGGATCTTTGATCCATTGTAAAATTTCAAAAATATTATCATTATTAATAACATTTATTTCTTGAAATTGAGAAATAATTTGATAAATATTATTATCATCTTCTTCATTAGAAGATTCATTTAATTAATGACAATTACATTCTGTATTAGAATCAGAGGATAAAATATTTTCATTTTCTAGATTTATTAAATCATTATCAGAATTAGAAGATTCTTCTGATTCAGATTCAGATGAATTTAAAAGAATTTGACTTAAAGCATTTTTTTAAATTATCATCAATATTTAATTCATTGATTGTCTTTTTAACTTTACATTTGTTAGCATAATGGCCAACTTTACCACATTTATAACAAGTAATATTTTTCTTGTTATTATTATGTTTATTAAAAGAAATATTTTCCTTTCTTTGTTGCTTTCTAAAAGCACGTTTTTCTTTCCTCTTTATAAATTTATTACTTTTATAATAATCCAATTTATTTTTCTTTGGAGGTTTACTAGTTTTACTAGTAGAAGGATTATCAATCCCAAATTGCCCACAAAACTGGCCTAATTGCAGTTTTTCATTTAAATGATGTTTTTTAATCTGTTGATTTAATTTAATTTCACTACAAAGAGATAAAACCTCTTGTATACAAGTTCCAATTAACTTGCCATAAGTATAACTTTCATAATCAATTTGAACATCTCATTTTCTTAGATTTTTTCTAATTCTTTCAGCAAATAATTTAGGAAGTCCATCAATGAATTTTGACTTCTAATGAGCACTATTAGACTCAGGTAATTCCATAACTCTACTTAGAAATGTATCTTTATACCATCTAAATGAAGTAAGAGTAGGACATCTCAAATTTTGAAGTAAAGTACGAATATTCTCACTATTATCAGACCATCTGCCTATAGAATATTCAATTATATTTAGTATTAAAGTATATACGGCATTTTCATATTGAATACCACTTTCTTCTTTAATAGTATTAAGAATTTTTGTTCTATCTTGAATACTTAAATAATTATCCCACCAGCCTTTTAATTGACCAGTAAAACCAGCTACAATCATATTAGCTATAGCTTTGTCCGAATTATTGTTGGATTTACAAATTGTAGAATACATAAGCATTCTATGAACAGCACTATAAATCTGTCCTTCAGTATAACCATCAATATTCCATTCATAAATTTTTTTTCCACTATAAGAATTATTATTTATGAAATCTTGTTCTTCAAAAAGAACATCTTGAGGTGTAGGATGTGGATAATAATACCTACTTTGAGTAGGCCTATCAGCATACTTAGGAAGTTTATTTACTTCATCATCTATAATATTTTGATAATTTTGAGTATTACTCATTTTTTCTTCAAATTCTTCATTTAGAGTATTAATTTTTAAACTTTCAAATTTATCATTTCAAATTTTTTCTAATTCTGAAATTGATTTTAATTTAAAATCTTTTATTTCAGGAGGTGGTTGAATATACTAGGAATAGCTGTATTAATACTACCCTAACTATATGAAGTTGAAGCAATACTTTTATAATATAAGGTATTTCTTAATTCCTTTATTTGAGAAATTATATTTTCTACTCTATTATGAATTTCTACCAATTTTTCACCTAATATTATTAGATAAATATTAGTGAAATTCTTTTGCTTAATTAAAGCATTTAAATGAGTAGTTGTAGTTTGTAAGACTTCATTTTCAAATTTTTTTTGAAAAGCATTATAATGTCTAATTTCATTATCTCTTTCAATTTGAAAAGGATAAACAGGTGGAAAAATAGATTTTATTATGGCACCATTTGGATTTTTAAAATCTCTTTCTATAACAGAAATAAATTTTTCCACATGATTGGCTATAAACCAAGGGATAAAAGACATCTTAACATTTTTATTAATAAGATCTTTATAAAATTCATCTTGAAAGATATTTCTTTCTGCTTTAGAAAAGTTAGAGAAAAACCATTCTCTAAACTGTTTCCAAATAGGTTTGTTGAAATCCATTTGAATTTCTTTTCTTGCCAGAGAACCTGGACTAAAATCAATTTTTTGTGTATTATCCATTAAATAGTAAAATTCATTTCTGATGCAGTCATATCTACAGGAACTTTATAAATTCCAGAAACAATATTATTATTATCAATATTTAATCTTTCAACCATATTAGGTTCAGATTGATTTTCTCTTTCTATTTGAGAATTTTCATAATCTTCTACTTCCCTTATTTGAGAAGTTGAAAATCTACGAGGAGTCATATTATTAATAGGAGATATATGATAATGGGAAGAACTAGATCTAGAATATGAAGATCTAGTATTTGGCTTATAATCCAAAACTTTGTTTGTTGTTTCAAAATTAATCATAACATTCTCTTCTGGGGTTTGAATAATATTTGATGGATTATTTTGAGTTATAGGAGTTGCTGGAACAACTCTTTCTATAATCCAATTTTCTGGAAATTTTATTTCCTCCCATTTAATGGGTCTCCTTGTAGTAATTTCTGATTTATGAAAATTTGATTCTATAAAAATCGTTTCATTAATAGGTTTATCAACCATTTGACAATGAGGATTTAAAGTAATCAATGGTTTATAATATATTCTATAACAAATACATATTACTTCAGATCCTGGAGCATAATTATACCCATTAGTTTTAACATTTAATGTTAAAGCATCTAATATATTAATATTAGATAAAGATAATTGTAAATTAGGATAAACATTAAAATATACTGGATCATGGACCAAGCTAGATTGTATTAAACCCATTAAAGATTGTTTCCAGTCTAAATTTCTGGCATCTCTCAAAGCTGCTATAAAACTTTCAGGTAATCCTTCAAGAGTTAAAGGTTTAAAAGCTATTTGAACTAATCCTATATGAAGGAATTTATAAATTTTTCGATATTTATTTATATCATTATTATTAATAATTTAATTACCATTTCATCCTTATTAAGAGATATTGTTTCCTCGGTAGTCTTTACTACCTGTTTTAATCCAATTTTCTCAAAAGTTCCAAATTTATAAATAATTTTTGGAATAGTCCACTTATTAAGTAGATCTAAGTTTTGTGGGAGATCATATTCTTCCTCAATGCTATTTTTAATAGCATCCGTATTTTTCCTAATGATATTCATTAGAATGATTTTTGTGTTAAATAATACCATAAATACATACATACTAAAATAACATGGCTATGATACCATACAATACAAGACTGGACCGTATATACTAATTTCGTATAATTATGTTTTATGTATATATGCTAATCATTCATAAAATTGGATTTAATTTGAATTAAACTATAATTTATAAATTTAATAAAAAAATTTACAAATTTGATTTATAGTTTATAATCTACACATTTGGAATTTATAAAATTATATTTTTAAATAAAATATATCAAATAAAAAATTTTGTATTCATTCGCTATAATTTTTTAAGTAAATAATTCAAAAATATATTGATTTATAAAATATTAAATTGTAAATATTATTTAGTTATAGAAAAATTTTAAAATTATTAAAAAAAAATTAAAATGTAATACAGTTAAATTGATTTATATAATGATTAAATAAAAATTTAGTTTGATGCAAACAATCTATTATTATATCTTATAAAAATATAAAATGCAAATAAAAAAACAATGAATAGATTTATCTCAATTGGTAAGGTACATAGTGCACATGTATGAGAGGTCTTGTGATCAGATTTCGTCAAAAGCAAAAAAGTTATTTTTCAATATTAACATAAAGTTAGAAACTGGTCAACGACCGATTGAACATGCCCTTTGAATTTCCGGTCGAATCGGTCATTTCAACCGGTTCTTGACTTTCTTGTGAGTCGCTACAAACTGGATTGGAACAGTTACCGATTTTGGTCGAGCCAGCTTAGCCGATCCAAATTTCAAAACCATTATTAATATATAATTTTCTCTTGAACATGAGTCATGGAGTAGTTCATTGAGATTTTTTTCATAAAATCTAATGATTTAGTTCAATTTGATCAACACTTTAGAATCAAGCTTAGACCGGCTTGACAAGGTCATTTTTAGACTTGGTTGTGGTTCATAATAATTTCTTTTCAATTATTTGACATACAAAAAGAAATTAAACGTCAAAAATAATACAAATGTATAAAATGCTACTAGCTATAATTACATTCGTTATTCGAATATTTTAATATGCAATAGTATTGTAGTTAAGTTTTCTTATATGCTAAAATTTGTAAGGGTAAAACAATACTTAAACAGACCGATTAATGTTTTATTAATTCTTGTTTTTTAGTCTGAAACGTCCACTGAAAAGGAATAGAGGGACTAAAGGAGTATAAAATATACATAAAATAATTATTCATTATTCATTGGATTTAAGCAGAGTGCAAGTCTTTACACAAAAACTAATTCAACCTATAAAGCTTAAGCCTTAGTGGAAAATGATTGTTCAACCGTGGTCACCGAAAACATGCTCAATGCCGGATCCCGTCGGTAACCTATCATGTAAGCAAGTCCAATTGTGAGTATAAAAATATGAACAACTATTTAATTTTTTATGTTCGATTTAGGATAATAATGACGGTATTGCATTGGATTTAAACAAACAACAAATTCAAAACTACAATTAAATATAAAATTATAAATTCAATGATTTAATTTTATTTTTATTTAGATTTTTTCTGGTAAATTTGGTGTGAGCTCTTGTGGAGCTTCAGAAACGTAAAATTGATTGAATGAGACTAATTCTGCAATAAAATAGAAGATCAGTCTACGATGCCTAAGTCAGTAAATAGGAAAGCTTGGTGAATATGAGTGATAAAGCTAATTGAGAGTGTAAAGAGTAATTTACCTTTAACGGCGGTATGCCTCCTTCTATTTATAGGCTTCTGATGATTCCCCAATTCGTGGTAGTTGGAGGATTCAAAATGGGATTGTGATCCCTAAAATAAAGGAGGACTTGATCCAAGCTTTATCCACTCCGCATTTCTAGGGAGTTGGTGGTTACTCGTTTGACTGCTTTGCCAGCTTAGTGGACGTTGTCTCAACATTGAGGCGGATGTTGCAACGTGTGATTGAGTTCACCATATGAGGCATATCAAGGTGGGCCGTCACCATAGCAAGGAGCATTCGGTTCAAGGCATGAGCCATCAACTATAACTTGAGACTGAGGCTTGTTGTCAAAAATATAGTTTCTTATCAAAAGTCCCCCCACAAGTTGGGGAAGTTTTTTAAAGCTTCTATTATCTTGATGGTGACGTCGGCTCGATCAAAAAGTTGCCTGGCATTTGCGATTCTGCTGCCAGCTATTGGAATGCTTCATAAAGTGTGTCACCTTTTAAAAAGTGCCACGTGTCCTTCCAGAACCATCAGCCTCTTCAAATTCAAAAATCCCCTTATAAATGGCACACTATTTCACTGTTTTCCACTTTTAATTCTTTTGATCTCTTATCTCCACTTCATTCCGACGACACTGCTTTTGACGAGGATTCCCACCAGCTTTGCTTCGGTGACGTTTGCATCCTCGCATTCCGACCAAGTTCTTTCCTCAGTTCCAATCGCAAGTGAGTACTTCATTTGGATGTTTTCCTTTGCGTATTCATACAGTAACTTAGTTGATTGTAATATTGCCTTTGCCTTTGCATGTTTTTGATTGAATATTTCTTTTCTTCTCTCCCGCTGGTGGGATTACTGCTGGTAATATCGCCGCGCTTCTGAAATTTGTGATTTTTGGTTTTGTAGTTTCTGAGGACATGGGGAACACCGTTGGAAAACCCTTTTCCTAGCATTTTCCGGCCATTTCCTTATTGATTCGACGCCGTTGTCGGTGAGGATTGGCGGTAGGTATTTTTAGGGGTTAGGCCGCACTTTAGGGTTTAGAGGCCATGTTTGGCCTGTACTTTAGGCTAGGCCGAATTCCATGAGGAAGGCCCGTTTATTGAGGCGGACTTCCCTGGAGCGGTGCCAATTTTAAGCTTGTGGTCTGACCTTTCCTTATTTATTTAGGATGAGCTCTTCTAGTAATTCCAGTGGCGACGCTGCTTTCGCTAAGCGTTTAACCACCTGATGAGGCTTAATTTAGAATTGGACCGTTGTGAGCACAGGATTTTGCTCCCACCTCGCGAGTTCGATGATGAAGCTGTGATTTATTTTTCCCTTGCTATTTTTAATCACTTTTTATAGGGTCCGTAATTCATCTGGAGGAAGGTTGTTTTGTTTCTGTTGGATTCTGAGTAGTGAATTATAGTTTTGAAGGTTTTGAGTTTAGAAGCACATGATGACTCAGAAGATTCATTGTGCTCTAGAAGATAGAAGAACCAAAGGATCTCAGAAGCTCATGTCTACAAAAGATAATTGAAGACTCTGATTTGCGATGAAGCCCCTCTGAAGATCAATAAAGGGTATCCTAGTCTTTTAGCGTTAGAAGTCAAGAAAGTAGATCTTGCATTAATTGCCACCGTGCACTTTTGTACCTCAGTCTGAATAAGGACAAAAGCTATTATGAAATCAGGAACAAAAACATTCCGAAAAGCTAATCTCAATCAATCGTAAAAAGTGGGTCCCATTTGGTTCCTGATAATTTTGGTGTGGATCAAACTTGGGCGAGGCTCTCAAACAGATTCTTAAAGGAAACAAGAATGTGAGAAAACAGGAAGAATCTCTGCAACAGTCCAAGACCAACGGAAACATTTTCTCCCTTTATAAAAGGATGATTTCCACCATTGAAGAAGGTTGCCGAAACAATTAAAAAGCAAAAGAGTAAAATCAAATCTCAAATTCTCACTATAATCTTCTTCCCAAATATAAACTGCAAAAACTTCATTCTTATTTGTTTGTAATCGATCTAACTGAAACAAAGTTTAAAAGCTCATCATTTTCATTCAAAATAACTTTTGTAATACACTAGCTAAGGGTAAGTTAAGTTAGTATGAGGGAGCTTAGAAATCTTGTGAGAAAGGTACTCAAGAAGATAAGAAGCTGCGAGCCTCAGATACAGTTGGAAGGAACTTCTGTATTGGTATATCTCATTTAAGCAAAGGCTGTAGGAGTGTACTTCAGTCAAGGCTTTGTAAAGGGTTTTCTCTTCACCAGAAGAAGAGTTCTTAGTGGATTAAATCTTGGACTGGAGTTTCCAAGGACTGGATTAGGCAGAGGTTGAACTAAGATAAAATTGCTATTTGCATTTTTCATACTCTGCTTTATTTTTATTCATCTTACTTCTCATTTGAATCTGCAAAAGCTTTAAAAAGGGGATTCTGAGTAAAACTTTTACTCAGAAGTTATTTCAGAAGCTACACGCAGCTGTCTTCTGAAAGTGAATTTGAACTCGAAAAATAGTCTTTCACCCCCCCTCTGACCTATTTTACACCCTACTGGGTCCAATAATTAGTATTAGAGCTTATCTCAAATTAAACAGATTTAACAAATCTAGAGTAAATGATCAACATGGTTGAAAAGCTTGAAGCATTTGCTTGGTAACATGACCACACAGATACTCCTAAAAAGGCTATCTGTATCTAGACCCCCACTATTCTTTGGACAGAATTATACATTCTGGAAGGATAGAATGATAAATTTCATACAGTCTCAAGCCATGTATGCATGGCTTGCTATTGCAAATGGACCATACATTCCTACGTCCACTGTAGATGGGGTTGTCTCTCCCAAACTTGAAAGTGAATATAATGACTCTGATATGAAGAAACTGCAAAGTAATGCAGTAGCTATTAACTTTCTACATTGTGCATTAGATGTTGCAGAATATAATAAGATCTTAGGATGTGAGTGTGCCAAGGAAATTTGGAAAAAGCTTAAAGTGACTTATGAAGGAACAGACAAAGTCAAAGAATCAAAGATCAATCAAAATCTTCACCTCTATGAGCTATTCAAAATGGAAGAGAATGAATCCATCTCCAACATGAATGCAAGATTCACCAACATCATCAATGAGCTCAAGAGATTAGGAAAGAACTTTTCAGAGGAAGAGCAAGTAAAGAAAATCCTCAGAAGTTTGACCGAGAAATGGTAAGCTAAGAAGATTGCTATAGAAGAGGCTTAGGATCTCACTACCTATAGGTATGATGAGCTAATTGGATCCTTGATTACTTTGAAATCTCTATGCAGAACTTCCAGAAGAAAGACAAAGCTAAGGCAAAAGGAAAGAAAACCATCGTTCTCAAGGTGAAAGCCGTAGATTGTTCCTCAGAAGATGACGAGGAGATGGTAATGCTAGCTAGAAAATTTAAAAGATTCATGAAGAAGAATTTCAAGGTGCTTCAAAGGTTCCAGAAGAAAGGAAGTTTCCCTCAGAAGTCAAACTTCCAGAAGAAGGACTTCTCAAATAGCAAATTCAGAGGATCAGAAGAGAAGCTCAAAGGTGAGAATAAAAAACCTATAACCTATTTTGAATGTCACCAGGAAGGATACATCAAGTTAGCTGTCTAAATCTCAGAAAGGATAAAGGAAAGAAGGCCATGATAGCAACATAGAGCGACAGTGAAAATGAAAGCATCGTAGAATCTTTAGGAAATGAAGAAGAAGTTGCATAAATATGCTTCATGGCTGCAGATGATATGAGTCCAACAGTGGAATTATGGCACAGCAGCACAGAAAGGGTGTCATCCTAAAATCAATCCACAAAGGGCAAATCTCATGAAAATGATGAGGTAAACTCTAAGTTTAATATTCTTGATGAAACTATGCAAGTGCTTGCATAGATTTATAAGCAGGCTAAAAAGAACAAGAAACACATGAAGCTTCTAGAAGAAGACTTCAAAGACTTCTGTATCCATGATAGAGCAAGAGATAATACTACTAAAGCGATCCATAAAAGGCAAGGAGAGCTTGAAGCAAAGGTTGAGAAGCTCAAGAAGGAATTAGTTCAGGAAAGATAACCCTGCCTAGCAAAGTGGATTCTTAGAAGAAACCTCAGAAGAAAGAGCATCCTTAGAAGATAAGATAAGCATTCTTTAGAAGTAGAATCCACAACAGAGAGTCTATCATGGTCAAGCCTTTATCTCCGAGAAAAGAAGTTATAAGGAGTATGGATATACATGTGGCATGAGCAATCATAAAAGAGAAGGCTATCAAAAGATGGCTCAAAGAAATCCTCATGTTAGAAGAAGAGTTATACCTCAAAGGTAACCAAATCAGGAACCATTTGATTTCTGTCCATCCTCTAGAACTTTGTACAGAGAAATAACAAAAGAAACAGCAAAAACCTTCTGTAATTCTGTGGGAAGAAAAACCACACAACTGCTACATGTAGATTTAAAAATGGTTTTTATGATACTTATGATTGGCTTGATTTAATTTATGATGCACCCGAACCCAAGGGAAATTGGGTTCGAAGATTCTAACCATTTCCTTTTGCAGATAAGTCTTAGGTCTACAAAAGGTCAACAAATATGGTATGTAGACAGTGGATGCTCAAAACATATGATTGGAGATGAAAGTTCATTCATCTCATTAGAACGTAAAAGATATGGGAATGTAAGCTTTGGAGACAACAAGAAAGGGAAGATCATTGGTATAGGAACCATTGGATCTGAGATTAAGATAGAAGAAGTCTCCCTTGTTGATGGATTAAAATTCAACCTTCTAAGTGTTGCATAACTATGTGATCAAGGAAGAAAAGTCATTTTTGACTCAGAAAGATGCTCCATCATTGACTGTAAGACAAATAAAACTCTTCTCTATGCTCCCAAAATAAATAATGTGTTTATAATTAATTTAAATGACAAATCTAAGAAGGATATATGTTTAATGTCTAAAGAAGATGAGTCATGGCTATGGCATAGAAGATTGGGACATGCTAACATGAATCTTCTGACCAAACTAGTAAAACAAAGACTTGTTGAGTGCTTGCCAAGTCTAAACTTTGAAAAGGATCATTTACGTAATGCTTGTCAATATAGAAAACAATTTAAAAGGAGCTTTAAATCAAAGTCTGAGTTTTCCACAAAAAGAGTCCTGGAACTGGTTCACATTGATCTCTTTAGCCTTGTTCAGCCAGTAATCATAGGCGGACACAAATATACCATGGTAATAGTGGATGATTATTCCAGGTATACTTGGGTCATATTGCTTAGTAGTAAGGATGAAGCCTATGAAAGTTTCTCCAAACTATGCAATAGAATAGAAGTTGAACAAAGTGTTCTTCTCTCTAAAATAAGAAGTGATCATGGCAGAGAATTCGAAAATAGGCTATTTGCTGGATTATAAGACGCTAGAGGCATTGAGCACAACTTTTCTACTCCTCACACTCCCCAAAAAATGGGGTTGTTGAGGGAAAGAACAGAACCATAGTTGAAATGGCCGGTCCATGCTAAGTGCAAACAACTTACCCAAATATTTTTGGGCAGAAGCAGTAAAAACAAAATTTTATATACTGAATAGGGTAAATATAAGATCAGTAATTGATAAAACCCCCTATGAGATATGGAAAGGAAGAAAACCAAAGATTTGGTACTTTAAAGCATTTGAATGCAAATGTATCGTACTAAAAAATAAAGAACAACTAAGAAATTTCGATCATAAATCTGATGAGGCAATATTTCTTGGTTACTCAACACATAGCAAAGCATATAGAGTCTTTGTCAAGAGTTTAGAAGAGTCAGTTCTTGTAGATTTTGATGAGACTAACCATGTAGGAAGAAGAAATGGATCAGAGGAAGATGAAGACTCAGTCTCACATAAACAATCCTCTGAGCCAATACAAGGAGAACCCTCAACAAAGGATGAACCATTTGAGATCAGATTCTCAGATCAAGGAGTTAAAGAGCAAGCTCCAGAAGCAAAAGAAGACACTATTCATTATGACCTACCCAAGGAGATAAGGACCAAGAAGGATCATCCAGAAAGACTTATCCTTGATGCACCCTAGAACCCATTACATACCAGAGGATAACTCAGCAGGATGATAAGCCATCTAGCATTTGTATCAATCATGGATCTAAAGAATTTTGAAGATGTAGAACTTGATGAAAGTTGGAGATGGACATGCAAGAAGAACTTGATCAATTCACCAGAAACAATGTCTGGGATCTAGTTCCTGTTCCAAAGAATAAATCTATTATCGACATGAAGTGGGTTTTCAGAAACAATCTTGATGAAGAAAGAAATGTTGTAAGGAACAAAGCAAGACCTGTTGCTTAAGGATATAATCAACAAGAAGGAATTTACTATGATGAAACATTTGCTCCAATAGCTCGACTTGAAACCATCAGAATCCTCTACGCATTCGCTTCTCATATGGGATTCAAATTGTATCAGATGGATGTTAAGAGTGCCTTTGTATATTGGGTCATTTTGGAAGAAGTGTATTTCAAGCTATCCCCTGGATTTGAAGATTGGAGAAAGCCTTATATGGTCTGAAGCAAGCACCCAGAGCTTGATATGAAAGATTAACAAGCTTTCCCATCTCCTAAGGATACATTAGAGGCAAAATAGATACAACAATATTCATCGAAAGAAGGAACAAGGACATACTACTTGTTCAGATATATGTTGATGACATCATTGTTCACCACTTTTCTATTGATAAGTTTAATAACTTTTTCGCAAAGAGTTTGGCTATATATTAATGGTGCTAAAAACTTGTTCGTGTAAAGTATAGGTGTTGTCAGTACCTCTTATCAAATAGAAAAATGATGATAACTGCAAGTATACAGTTGCGATGTAGTTTTAAAAGATATCGATCCCAAAGGGAAGGACTAGCTCTAAAGATCAACAAGGAAGACAAAAGAAAGAAAATAAAATATATTGATATTTTTGATTGGAGGGTTAGAATGAAGAATGAGTTAATATAGATATGAAAGATTAGAGAATCTAAATATATAGATTTTCCCTACGAAATAAGGATA